>WFAB01002985.1:0-23079 GCA_018977245.1 Lethenteron camtschaticum | reverse complement strand
AATTAATTGTCTCGCACAACGAGTCTGTGTGCAAAATGTCAGCTCGATTGGATCACGGGAAGTGGGTTAAAAAACGACCGAAAGATTTGCACGGTCCTAAGCAAGCAAGCAAGTGAACTTAATATAAAGGATTTTTAAAAAACAATTATCATACACTTACACCGCTACACCAGCTACTCGTTTGAGGCTGAGTCGACCTAGGGGAGGCCCAGGACCTGTTCAGAATAATCGTAACACCGGCGGTGTTGGCCGTGAGCGGGAATCGAACTCGGGTCGCCGGGTTCGTAGCGCGCGTGGCGCTAACCGTTGCACCACCGCTCCCCACCCCCCCCCCCACTACCACCACCCCACTACACCACCCACCCCCCCACCACCCCCCCACCCCCCCCACCACTACCACCACCCCCCCACCCCCCCACCACCCCCCCCCCCACTACCACCACTCCCACCACCCCCCACCACCTCCCCCCCACCACCCCCCCCCACTACACCCCACCCACCACCCCCACCCCACTACCACCACCCCCCCACTACACACCACCACCCCCACTACCACCACCACCCACCACCCCCACCCCACTACCACCACCCCACCACTACCACCACCACCACCACCACCACCCCCTACCCCCACCACCACCACCACCCACCCCCCACCACCACCCCACCACCACCCCCTCCCACCACCCCCCACTACCACCACCCACCACCCCCACCACCCCCCCACCACCACCACCCACCCCCCACCCCCCACCACCCCACCACCNCCCACTACCACCACCCCCTCCACCACCCCACCCCACTCCCCCCACCCCCCACCCCCCACCCCCACCACCCCCCACCCCCCACCTTGTGCAGCTACAAGCCCATAGTGGAGTACATAGACGCGCAGTTTGAGCCTACCTGCAGGAGGAGCTGAAGATCAAGCGCTCGCTCTTCAATTTTCACGACACACGGATCCACGCCTGCCTCTACTTCATAGCGCCCACGGACACTCGCTCAAGTCCCTCGACCTGGTCACCATGAAGAAACTCGACAGCAAGGTGGGTGGGTTAGTGGGGGGGTTGGTGGGAGGTGGGTTGGTGGGGGGTTGGTTAGTGGNTGGGTTGGTGGTTGATGGGTGAGTTTCTGGGTCGGTTGATGGTCAGTTGATGGTGGGTGGGTTGGGGGTTGGTGGGNGGGTGGGTTAGTGGGGGGGATGGATTAGTGGGGGGTGGGTTGGTGGGGGGGTGTGGTGAGGGGGGTTGGTGGGGGGGTGGGTTAGTGGGGGGCTGCCTCTACTTCATGCGCCCACACACTCGCTCAAGTCCTCGACCTGGTCACCATGAAGAAACTCGACAGCAAGGTGGTGGGTTGGGGGGGGTGGTGGGGGGTGGGTGGTGGGGGGTTGGTTAGTGGGTGGGTTGGTGGGTTGATGGTGAGTTTCTGGGTCGGTTGATGGGTCAGTTGATGGGTGGGTGGGTTAGTGGGGGGTTGGTGGGGGGGTTGGTGGGGGTGGGTTGGTGGGTAGAGTGGTGGGGGGTGGATTGGTGGGGGGTTGTGGGGGTGGGTTAGTGGGGGGGGGCTGCCTCTACTTCATCGCCCCCACGGGGCACTCGTCAAGTCCTCGACCTGGTCACCATGAAGAAACTCGACAGCAAGGTGGGTGGATTGGTGGGGGGTTGTGGGGGGGTGGGTGGGGGGATTGGTGGGGGGTGGTGGGNGGTGGGGNTGGGTGTTGGTGGGTGGGTTGATGGGTGGGTTGATGGGGGTGGTGGGTGGTGGGTTGGTGGGGAGGTGGNTTGTGGGTGGGTTAGTGGGGGGTTGGTGGGGGGGGGTGGGGGNGGTGGGGGGNTGGGTGGGGGGTTGGTGGGGGTGGGTGGGTGTACTTGGTGGGGGGGGTGGTGGGTTGGTGGGGCCCAGGGGGACACTTGNTGGGGGGTGGGNTGGTGGGGAGGTGGNTTGATGGAGGGNGGGTTAGTGGTGGGGGGGTACGGTGGTGGGTGGGTTGTGGGTGGGTTAGTGGGTGGGTTTAGTGGGTGGGTTAGTGGGTGGGTTAGTGGGTGGGCTGGTGGNTTGGTTAGTGGTGGGTGGGTTAGTGGGGGNTTGGTGGGGGGTTGGTGGGTTGGTGGGGGGGNTTTAATTGGGTTAGTGGGTGGGTTTAATTCAGTGGGTGGGAATTGTGGGTGGGTTTAGTAGTCGGTGGCTTAATATCTCTTTGAAACCCCCCCGCCGTTCGTGAAAATTTTTTTCCAAAATTTACACTTTTTAGGACAAAATATTATATTTAATTACCAATTGCTTAATGTGCCATGCAATCATCTGACCCATAGGTGGCAGCCATCTCAAGCCAGAGGACGAGAGGACTCTAGCCGCCACGCATATAAAGGATTTAGAGTGAAAAACTTTGTTTTTACGGGTTATACTTTTTACCCTTCTATCTGGCAACAAAACTGACACTTGTTTTTTACAAGGAGCCATGTTTGCACAGACCACAATACCTGCAGTCAGTGTTTGCATTATGGCTGCAGGTATTGTGGTCGATGCAAACATGACTCCTTGTAAAAAAGGTGTCAGTTTTGTTGCCAGATAAAAGGGTACAAAAAACAATTATCATATTTTTACTGGCAAATGAGGTTCCAATGGTGTAAATGCTTCACCCCGAGCTCTCATACTCTGATGGTGCATTGTCTTTGAGTTGTGCGCCTTTTGGCGTCATCTGGTCCAACACCAGGCTCACATGACTAGGCTCACATGACCTGGCTACCCATTGACCCAATGACCCAGCGACCCAGTGACCCAGTGACCTGGCTACCCAATGACCCAGCGACCCAGTGACCTGGCTACCCAATGACCCAGTGACCTGGCTACCCAATGACCCAGCGACCCAGTGACCTGGCTACCCAATGACCCAGCGACCCAGTGACCTGGCTACCCAATAACCCAGTGACCTGAATACCCAGTGACCCAATGACCTGGCTACCCAGTGACCCAATGACCCAGTGACCCCCTCCCCGCCCACCTGTCCTCCTTGTTGATCTGGTCCCCAAAGCCGGCCGTGTCCACCAGGGTGAGCTTGAGCCGCACACTGCTCTCGTGACCTGACTACCCAGTGACCCAATGACCAGTGACCCAGTGACCTCCCCGCCCCACCTGTCCTCCTTGTTGATCTGGTCCCGAAGCCAGCCGTGTCCACCAGGGTGAGCTTGAGACGCACACTGCTCTCGTGACCTGACTACCAGTGACCCAATGACCCAGTGACCCGGTAACCCGGTGACCCCTCCCCCCCGCCCACCTGTCCTCCTTGTTGATCTGGTCCCCGAAGCCGGCCGTGTCCACGAGGGTGAGCTTGAGGCGCACACTGCTCTCGTGACCTGGCTACCCAGTGACCCAATGACCCAGTGACCCAGTGACCCAGTGACCCAGTGACCCATTGACCTCCCCGCCCCACCTGTCCTCCTTGTTGATCTGGTCCCCGAAGCCGGCGGTGTCCACGAGTGTGAGCTTAAGACGCACACTGCTCTCGTGACCTGACTACCCAGTGACCCAGTGACCCAATGACCCCCTCCGCCCACCTGTCCTCCTTGTTGATCTGGTCCCCGAAGCCGGCCGTGTCCACCAGGGTGAGCTTGAGACGTACACTGCTCTCGTGACCTGACTACCCAGTGACCCAGTGACCCAGCGACCCAGTGACCCAGTGACCCAGTGACCCAGTGACCCATTGACCTCCCCCGCCCCCACCTGTCCTCCTTGTTGATCTGGTCCCCGAAGCCGGCCGTGTCCACGAGGGTGAGCTTGAGACGTACACTGCTCTCGTGAAGTTCGTAGGCCTGGGCCTTGAGCCGCACGCCCGGCTCCGAGTGCGACGCCGGCTCGCTCTCGAAGCTCGTGTTGAACAGCGTGTCCATCATGGTGGATTTACCAATCCCTGTCTCGCCTGCGGGGAGAGACACGCACACACGGTGAGACACACACAGTGAGACACAAACACAGAGTGAGACACACACACACAGTGAGACACACACACACACGCAGTGACACACACACACACACACACACACACACACACAGACACACACACACNGTCACACACACACACAGAGAGACACACACAGAGACACACACAGTGAGACACACACGGTGAGACACACACACACACGGTGAAACACACACACACGGTGAGACACACAGTGAGACACACACACACGGTGAAACACACACACACACGGTGAGACACACAGTGAGACACACACACGGTGAGACACACACGCGCAGTGAGACACACACGCGCAGTGAGACACACACACGGTGAGACAAACACACGGTGAGACACACACAGTGAGACACACACACAGTGAGACACACACAGTGAGACACACGCGGTGAGACACACGCGGTGAGACACACACAGTGAGACACACACACAGTGAGACACACAATGAGACACACACATGAGACACACACACGGTGAGACACACACACGGTGAGACACACACACAGTGAGACACACACACACACAGTGGGACACACACACAGTGAGACACACAGTGAGACACACAGTGGGACACACAGTGAGACACACAGAGACACAGTGAGACACACAGTGAGACACACAGAGACACACACAGACACACACACACACAGAGACACACACACACACNCACACACNCACACACNGAGAACACACACACAGAGACACAGTGAGACACAGTGAGACACACAGAGACACACAGTGAGACACACACACGGTGAGACACACACACGGTGAGACACACATGTATGTGAGTGTGTGTGTGAGTGTCTGTGTGAGTGTGTGAGTGTGTATGCGAGTGTGTATGTGAGTGTTTATATGAGTGTGTGTGAGTGTGTATGTATGTGTGTATGCGAGTGTGTATGCGAGTGTGTATGTGAGTGTGTATGTGAGTGTGTATGTGAGTGTGTATGTGAGTATGTGAGTGAGTGTGTATGTGAGTATGTGAGTGAGTGTGTATGTGAGTGTGTATGTGAGTGTGTGTGTGTATANGAGTGTGTATGTGTGTATGTGTGTGAGTGTGTGTGTATGTGAGTGTCTATGTGAGTGTGTATGTGAGTGTGTATGTGAGTGTGTATATGAGTGTGAAAATGAGTGTCTATGTGAGTGAGTGTGTATACGAGTGTGTATATGAGTGTGTGTGTGTGTGTGGGTGCGGGTACAGACCAACACACAAGATGTTGAAGCAGAACCCCTGGCTGATCGACTTGTTGACCAGCTGATCCGGCAGGCTGTCAAATCCCACGTGGCCCGACAAAGATAGGTTACGGAACTCTTCATTCTACACACAGACACACACGCAGACACACACACAACACACGCACAGACACACACACACACGCACAGACACACGCAACACACGCACAACACGCACAGACACACGCACAACACGCGACACACACACAGACACACANGCACAGACACACACGCACGCAGACACACAGACACTGTTGCACTGCTGCTACGCTGCTGCCACAACTGTGTTACAAAACAACGCACACGCAAGCGAGCGGAGAGTGGAGGGTGAGCGGCAAGCNAGCAGCGACGACGCAGGCACCTTGACCGTCACCACCCTAAGACAGAAACCAACGCACCGGTGAGGGGGGGGGGGACATTAACACCAGCAGGAAGTGTGGGTGGTGGTGGTGGTATAGCTAAGAAGATTAGCGCGAATTAAGACTCCCAAGTTTCCAAGGAGCGAGCGAGCGAGAGGCGGACACGCACAGCACAAACACGNCAGCAGCACACACACACAGCACACAAACACAGGAGCAGCACACACACACAGCACACAAACACGGCAGCACACAGAGTAGCACACACTGGCGTNACCTGTCATCACTGCAGAGAGATAGGTGGTGAACGGCACACCACTCGCTCAGTCACCACTCCATACCACAAGCACAGCGCTCAATCTCAACNACCAGCACCACCACCACTCCGCACACACTACCANGANCACCACCTCCATACACCACTACCAGANCTCCACACACTACACCACCTCCGTCACCACACCAGAACTCCACACACCATGCGCACCACCACCACCACCACTCCGCACACACCACACCACCTCCACCANCACCCAACACACATCACCAGATACACCACCTCCATACACCACTACCAGAACTCCACACACCATCACCACCATCACCCAACACACATGCACCATGATCACCACCTCTATCACCACTACCGAACTCCACACACCATCACCACCTCCACCATCACCCAACACACATCACCATGATCACCACCTCCGTCACCACTACCAGAACTCCACACACCATCACCACCATCACTCAACTCATACCACGACCACAACCATCACCACACCACCACTCCACACACACCACCACCACCACTATCACCGTCACCACCATCACATCACCGTCACCACCACCACCACCACCACTGTCACCGTCACCACCATCACGGNCACCACCACCGCCATCGACATCACCACCATCACCGCCACCACCGCCACCACCGCCACCACCGCCGCCACCACCACCACCACCACCACCACGCCACCACCACCACCACCGCCACCACCACCGCCACCACCACCACCAGCACCACCGCCACCACCACCGCCACCACCACCAGCACCACCGCCACCACCACCAGCACCACCGCCACCAGCACCACCGCCACCACCACCACCGCCGCCACCGCCGCCGCCACCACCACCGCCACCGCCACCACCACCAGCACCACCGCCACCACCACCGCCACCACTATGTACCCCGGCATCTTCGTAGGCCCTCCCACGGNCAAGCTAAATCCACCACCACCATCATCACCACCACCTCTACCACCGCCATCACCACCACCACCACCACCGCCGCCACCACCGCCGCCACCACCACCGCCACCACCACCACCACCACCACCGCCACCACCACCACCGCCATCACCACCACCACCGCACACCACCACTACCGCCACCACCACCACCACCGCCACCACCACCACCACCGCCACCACCACCACCGTCATCACCACCATCACCACCACCACCACCGCCATCACCACACCACGCACCGCCCCATCACCACCACCACCACCATCACATCACCACCATCTCCACCACCGCCATCACCACCACTACCGCCACCACCACCACCACGCCACCACCACCACACCGTCATCCCACCACCACCGTCATCACCACCATCACCACCACCTCTACCACCGCCATCACCACCACCACCGCCACCGCCACCATCACCACCACCACCACCGCCACCACCACTACCACCACCACCAGTCATCACCACCACCACCGCCACCATCACCATCACCACCATCTCCACCACCGCCATCACCACCACTACCGCCACCACCACCACCACCGCCACCACTACCACCACCACCAGTCATCACCACCACCACTGCCACCGCCACCACCACCACTGCCACCACCACCGCCATCGACATCACCACCATCACCACCATCACCGCCACCACCGCCGCCACCACTGCCACCACCACCGCCACCACCGCCACCGCCACCATCACCACCACCACCACCACCGCCACCACTACCACCACCACCAGTCATCACCACACCACCGCCACCATCACCATCACCACCATCTCCACCACCGCCATCACCACCACTACCGCCACCACCACCACCACCGCCACCACTACCACCACCACCAGTCATCACCACCACCACTGCCACCGCCACCACCACCACTGCCACCACCACCGCCATCGACATCACCACCATCACCACCATCACCGCCACCACCGCCGCCACCACTGCCACCACCACCGCCACCACCACCACCACCGCCACCGCCACCATCACCACCACCACCACCGCCACCACTACCACCACCACCACATCACCACCACCACCGCCACCATCACCATCACCACCACTCCACCACCGCCATCACCACCACTACCGCCACCAGTCATCACCACCGCCACCACCGCCGCCACCACTGCCACCACCACCGCCACCACCACCACCACCGCCACCATCACCACCACCGCCACCACTACCACCACCACCAGTCATCACCACCACCACCGCCACCATCACCACCATCTCCACCACCGCCATCACCACCACTACCGCCACCACCACCACCACCGCCACCACTACCACCACCACCAGTCATCACCACCATCACCGCCACCACCGCCACCACCGCCGCCACCACCACCACCACCACGCCACCACCACCACCACGGCCACCACTATGTACCCCGGCATCTTCGTAGGCCCTCCCACTGGGCAAGCTAAATCCACCACCACCGCCATCTTCATCCCTCTCGGCCTGCAAGAGACGGGGAGGGGGGGGGGTAAGGGGGGGGGGCACGGCACCCCCCCCCCAACCAGCGGCTTTACTCACGGCACGCAGGACGTGGGTGGGGGGCTCACACACACACAGGGGCGGAGTGGGGGGCTCACACACACACACACACAGGGGCGGAGTGGGGGCTCACACACACACAGGGGCGGAGTGGGGGGCTCACACACAGGGTGGAGTGGGGGCTCACACACACACAGGGGCGGTGGGGGGCTCACACACACACACAGGGGTGGAGTGGGGGGCTCATACACAGGGGCGGAGTGGGGGGCTCACACACACAGGGGCGGAGTGGGGGCTCACACACACACAGGGGCGGAGTGGGGGCTCACACACAGGGGTGGAGTGGGGGGCTCACACACAGGGGCGGAGTGGGGGCTGTGGAGTGGGGGGCTCACACACACACAGGGGCGGAGTGGGGGCTCACACACACACACAGGGGTGGAGTGGGGGGCTCATACACAGGGGCGGAGTGGGGGCTCACACACACACAGGGCGGAGTGGGGGCTCACACACACACAGGGGCGGAGTGGGGGGCTCACACACAGGGGTGGAGTGGGGGGCTCACACACAGGGGCGGAGTGGGGGCTGTGGAGTGGGGGCTCACACACACACAGGGGCGGAGTGGGGGCTCACACACACACACACAGGGGTGGAGTGGGGGCTCATACACAGGGGCGGAGTGGGGGGCTCACACACACACAGGGGCGGAGTGGGGGGCTCACACACACACAGGGGCGGAGTGGGGGGCTCACACACAGGGGTGGAGTGGGGGGCTCACACACAGGGGCGGAGTGGGGGCTGTGGAGTGGGGGCTGTGGAGTGGGGGCTGTGGAGGCGGACTGGGGGGCTGTGACACAAACCTCCCCACACAAAGCAGTACTTGATTGTATCGACCCTCGAGGCGATGATGATGATGATTTGGGCCTAGTCAAACATCCGATTATTGCAAGCGGCTCGCTCTACCGCCCACTCACGTCGATAATATTTTAACAAAACAACGTTTAAATTAAACTTGTAACGTTTAATTTAAATCTATCCAAGTTTAAGTTTCATTAACCCCATTCGGGGGCCTAGTACCAAAAACGGACATCCCGGCACTTTCCTAGAATCCCCGCCGCGAACGCGGCCCGACTCCGGCGTCGGCAACTCAGGCGAGGCCGAGGCTGCACCAATGCCAGACCCGAGGCCTCGAGTAGAATATTTTATTTTATTTTTTTAAATCGCATTTTAATTGTTAAACTTCACTTCACAAAAGCAAATTGTTTCATCGTTCATTCCCCACAAAGTCTGTCGCTCACACGGTTCACAAACCACGATTCGATTTTAATCCAACACGGCTTTCATTACCGACTCAGGCTTTGTGAATGTATCCCATCCAGCAGTAGATAACGGTGTGTGGACGGTCATTATCGAGTTTTTAACACCAATTACTGAGACAATTTCATCCATAATGTGTTGTCCTTCGCGGATAAATCGCGTAAATTATAAAAGCGTCGTTAAAATCCGCTACGGCCACGTTGACAGAGATGGTTTTTGTAGGAATGTTCACGGAAACTTGAGGTTGCCACTAAATTCGTGACTAAAGTGGAGCACGAACGTCAGAGTTTGGGCCACAACGCGACATTTGCTACGCCTCAGTGTCCACGTGCGTCTCTGTGTTTGTGTGGTGATGGTGGTGAAGATGGTGATGGTGGTGGTGATGGTGGTGGTGGTGGTGATGATGGTGGTGGTGGTGATGGTGATGATGATGGTGGTGGTGGTGGTGATGATGATGGTGGTGGTGGTGGTGATGATGGTGGCGATGATGGTGGTGGTGAAGAATGATGGTGGTGGTGGTGATGGTGATGATGGTGGTGGTGGTGAAGATGATGGTGGTGGTGAAGATGGTGATGGTGGTGATGATGATGGTGGTGAAGATGATGGTGGTGGTGATGGTGATNGTGGTGGTGAAGATGATGGTGGTGGTGGTGATGATGATGATGGTGGTGGTGGTGAAGATGATGGTGGTGGTGGTGGTGGTGAAGATGATGGTGGTGGTGATGGTAGTGGTGATGATAGTGGTGGTGGTGAAGGTGATGGTGGTGATGGTGGTGGTGGTGATGGTGGTGATGGTGGTGGTGGTGGTGGTGATGATGGTGAAGATGATGGTGGTGGTGGTGAAGATGATGGTGGTGGTGAAGAGGATGATGGTGGTGGTGGTGGTGATGATGGTGGTGGTGATGTTCATGGTGGTGGTGATGATGATGGTGGTGAAGATGATGGTGGTGGTGAGTGGTGATGATGATGGTGGTGAAGATGGTGGTGATGATGGTGGTGGTGAAGGTGATGATGATGGTGGTGGTGATGGTCGTGGTGATGGTAGTGGTGAAGATGATGGTGGTGGTGATGGTGATGGTGATGGTAGTGGTGATGATGATGGTGGTGGTGGTAGTGGTGAAGGTAGTGATTGTGATGATGGTGAAGATGATGGTGATGGTAGTGGTGAAGATGATGGTGGTGATGGTAGTAGTGATGATGATGGTGAAGATGATGGTGGTGATGGTAGTGATGGTGATGGTATGGTGGTGATGATGGTGGTGATGATGGTGGTGTGATGATGTGGTGATGGTGGTAGTAGTGATGATGGTGTGATGGTAGGTGGTGATGATGGTGGTGGTAGTGAAGATGATGATGATGGTGAAGATGATGGTGGTGATGGTGATGATGATGATGATGGTGGTGATGGTAGTAGTGAAGATGATGATGGTGGTGGTAGTGAAGATGATGATGATGGTGAAGATGATGATGATGGTGGTAGTGAAGATGATGATGATGGTGAAGATGATGATGGTGGTGATGGTGGTGGTGATGGTGGTAGTGAAGATGATGATGGTGGTGATGGTAGTAGTGGTGATGATGGTGGTGGTAGTGAAGGTGATGGTGGTGATGGTGGTGGTAGTGAAGATGATGATGATGGTGAAGATGATGATGATGGTGGTGAAGGATGATGATGATGGTGAAGATGATGATGATGGTAGTGATGATGATGGTAGTGATGGTGATGAAGATATGGTGGTGATGTAGTGGATGGTGGAGTAATGGATGGTGAATGATGATGATGGTAGTGAAGATGATGATGGTGGTGATGGTAGTAGTGAAGATGATGATGATGGTGGTGGTGATGGTAGTGAAGATGATGATGATGGTGGTGGTGATGAGTGATGATGATGATGATGGTGAAGATGATGATGATGGTAGTGGTAGTGATGGTAGTGAAGATGATGATGATGGTAGTGGTGATGGTGGTGATGGTAGTGAAGATGATGATGATGGTGGTGATGATGATGGTAGTGGAGATGGTGATGAAGGTGATGGTGGTGATGGTAGTGATGGTGGTGGTGATGGTGAAGTGATGGTAGTGAAGATGATGGTGATGATGGTAGTAGTGAAGATGATGATGGTGGTGGTAGTGATGGTAGTGAAGATGATGATGATGGTAGTGGTGAAGATGTGATGATGGTGGTAGTGAAGATGATGGTGATGATGGTAGTGAAGATGATGATGGTGGTAGTGAAGATGATGATGATGGTGGTGGTAGTGAAGATGATGATGATGGTGAAGATGATGATGGTGGTCTTCGCTCAGCAGTGGATCGACCCTGTCCCATACGAGTCTCTCTGTGTGTGTGTGCGTCTCACCCGTGACGTGCTAGCATTGCGGCAGCCATTTGAGTCCGTCTCTTCCCCTTTGCGATGTGCGCGCGGAGCTTGTCTGGAAACTCCAAACCGGTTTCCTTGAACCGGTTTTTTCGAACCGGTTTTTTTAAAAAGTCGATCAAATTGGAACGAAAAAAAAGGGCTCAATTGATTGCTGCGAGGGAGATGAGAGAGAGAGAAGAGAGAGAGAGCGAAAAGCAAGAGCTTTTTCGGATTCAGGAAATGCCACTCCCCGTAACCCACCCCCACACTAGCGTCATTCCGTAACCCCTAAATTGTTAAAGAACGTAAGTAAACAAACGTTAAAAAAAAACATTTTTTACACGTGGGATGACAACGAGCTGACATGATAGACGCGACGTACATGTCCACGCGCCGAAATTTCGCGGTTAAAATGTAGTTTTTTTATTTAAATGTTTGGAAAATACACCACGTCCCACACCGGATGAGGTGACCCACTTGGTACAGTCCGCCCCACATTGGAATGTCATTGGCGCATTCCAAACGCGGTGGTGGGGGGGGTAGTGGGGGTGGTGGTAGGGGGGTGGTGGGGGGTGGTGGTGGGGGGTGGTGGTGGGGGGGNAGAGGGTGGGGTGGTGGTGGTGGGGGGTGGGGGTGGTGGTGGGGTGGGGGGGTGGTGGTGGGGGGGGTGGGGGGGGNTGGGTTGGAGGGGGGGGGGGGGGGGTTGTTGGGGGGGGGTGGGGGTGGGGGGGGGGGGGGGGGGGTGGTGGTGGGGGNTGGTGGGGGGAGGGTGGGGGTGGTGGTGGGGAGGGGGGGTGGTGGTGGTGGTGGAGGGAGGGGGGGGTGGTGGTGGTGGTGGAGGGAGGGTGGTGGTGGTGGGGGGGTTGTGGTGGGGTGGTGGGGTGGTGGTGATGGGGGGTGGTGGTGGGGGGGTGGTGGTGGTGGGGGTGGTGGTGGTGGGGGGTGGTGTGGTGGGGGTGGGGGTGGTGGTGGTGGGGGTGGTGGTGGGGGGTGGTGGTGGAGGTGGTGGTGGGGGTGGTGGTGGAGGTGGTGGTGGGGGGGTGCTGGTGGGGGGGGGGGTGGTGGTGTTGGTGGTGGGGGGGTGGTGGTGGGGGAGGGTGGTGGTGTTGGTGGTGGGGGGTGGTGGTGGGGGGAGGGTGGTGGTGGTGTTGGTTGGGGGTGGTGGTGGGGGGGTGGTGGTGGTGGGGGGGGNTGTTGGTGGTAGGGGGGTGGTGGTGGTGGTGGGGGGGGGTGGTGATGGTGGGGGGTGGTGGTGGTGGTGGTGGGGGGGGTGGTGATGGGGTTGATGGTGGTGGTGGGGTGGTGATGGTGGTGTGTAGGTGTGGTGGGGGTGGTAGTGGGGGGTGGTAGTGGGGGGTGGTGGTGGGGAGGGTGGTGGTGTTGGTGTGGGGGGGTGGTGGTGGGGGGGGGTGGTGGTGGTGTTGGTGGAGGGTGGTGGTGGGGGGGGGTGGTGGTGTTGGTGGTAGGGGGGGTGGTGGTGGTGGTGGGGGGAGGTGGTGATGGTGGGGGTGGTGGTGGTGGTGGTGGGGGGTGGTGATGGGTTGATGGTGGTGGTGGGGAGTGGTGTTGGTGGTGTAGGGGTGGTGGTGGTGGTGGTGTGGGGGTGGTGGTGGGGGGTGGTGGGGGGTGGTGGTGGGGGGTGGTGGTAGGGGGTGGTGGTAGGGGGGTGATGTCAACATCGCATTCTGTGGAAAGAAAGAGGCTCGTGAAGGACGCTGCTGCTACGACTGGGGCAGTTTGGTGGAGAATGGGGTGGGTTACAGCTGGTGGTGCATCTACAGGTCATCTAAGTTCCCAGACCTCGTGCACCTAGCCTGGCACAGTAGGGGGTTACAGCTGGTGGTGCATCTACAGGTCATCTCAGTTCCCAGACCTCGTGCACCTAGCCTGGCACAGTAGGGGGTTACAGCTGGTGGTGCATCTACAGGTCATCTCAGTTCCCAGACCTCGTGCACCTAGCCTGGCACAGTAGGGGGTTACAGCTGGTGGTGCATCTACAGGTCATCTCAGTTCCCAGACCTCGTGCACCTAGCCTGGCACAGTAGGGGTTACAGCTGGTGGTGCATCTACAGGTCATCTAAGTTCCCAGACCTCGTGCACCTAGCCTGGCACAGTAGGGGGTTACAGCTGGTGGTGCATCTACAGGTCATCTAAGTTCCCAGACCTCGTGCACCTAGCCTGGCACAGTAGGGGGTTACAGCTGGTGCATCTACAGGTCATCTAAGTTCCCAGACGTCGTGCACCTAGCCTGGCACAGTAGGGGGTTACAGCTGGTGGTGCATCTACAGGTCATCTAAGTTCCCAGACCTCGTGCACCTAGCCTGGCACAGTAGGGGGTTACAGCTGGTGGTGCATCTACAGGTCATCTAAGTTCCCAGACCTCGTGCACCTAGCCTGGCACAGTAGGGGGTTACAGCTGGTGGTGCATCTACAGGTCATCTAAGTTCCCAGACCTCGTGCACCTAGCCTGGCACAGTAGGGGGTACAGCTGGTGGTGCATCTACAGGTCATCTCAGTTCCCAGACCTGCACCTAGCCTGGCACAGTAGGGGGTTACAGCTGGTGGTGCATCTACAGGTCATCTCAGTTCCCAGACCTGCACCTAGCCTGGCACAGTAGGGGGTTACAGCTGGTGGTGCATCTACAGGTCATCTAAGTTCCCAGACCTCGTGCACCTAGCCTGGCACAGTAGGGGGTTACAGCTGGTGGTGCATCTACAGGTCATCTAAGTTCCCAGACCTCGTGCACCTAGCCTGGCACAGTAGGGGGTTACAGCTGGTGGTGCATCTACAGGTCATCTAAGTTCCCAAACCTCATGCACCTAGCCTGGCACAGTAGGGGGTTACAGCTGGTGGTGCATCTACAGGTCATCTAAGTTCCCAGACCTCGTGCACCTAGCCTGGCACAGTAGGGGGTTACAGCTGGTGGTGCATCTACAGGTCATCTCAAATCCCAGACCTCGTGCACCTAGCCTGGCACAGTAGGGGGTTACAGCTGGTGGTGCATCTACAGGTCATCTCAGTTCCCAGACCTCGTGCACCTAGCCTGGCACAGTAGGGGGTTACAGCTGGTGGTGCATCTACAGGTCATCTAAGTTCCCAGACCTCATGCACCTAGCCTGGCACAGTAGGGGGTTACAGCTGGTGGTGCATCTACAGGTCATCTAAGTTCCCAGACCTGCACCTAGCCTGGCACAGCAGGGGGTTACAGCTGGTGGTGCATCTACAGGTCATCTAAGTTCCCAGACCTCGTGCACCTAGCCTGGCACAGTAGGGGGTTACAGCTGGTGGTGCATCTACAGGTCATCTCAGTTCCCAGACCTCGTGCACCTAGCCTGGCACAGTAGGGGGTTACAGCTGGTGGTGCATCTACAGGTCATCTAAGTTCCCAGACCTCGTGCACCTAGCCTGGCACAGTAGGGGGTTACAGCTGGTGGTGCATCTACAGGTCATCTCAGTTCCCAGACCTCGTGCACCTAGCCTGGCACAGTAGGGGGTTACAGCTGGTGGTGCATCTACAGGTCATCTCAGTTCCCAGACCTCGTGCACCTAGCCTGGCACAGTAGGGGGTTACAGCTGGTGGTGCATCTACAGGTCATCTCAGTTCCCAGACCTCGTGCACCTAGCCTGGCACAGTAGGGGGTTACAGCTGGTGGTGCATCTACAGGTCATCTAAGTTCCCAGACCTCGTGCACCTAGCCTGGCACAGTAGGGGGTTACAGCTGGTGGTGCATCTACAGGTCATCTAAGTTCCCAGACCTCGTGCACCTAGCCTGGCACAGTAGGGGGTTACAGCTGGTGGTGCATCTACAGGTCATCTCAATCCCAGACCTCGTGCACCTAGCCTGGCACAGTAGGGGGTTACAGCTGGTGGTGCATCTACAGGTCATCTCAGTTCCCAGACCTCGTGCACCTAGCCTGGCACAGTAGGGGGTTACAGCTGGTGGTGCATCTACAGGTCATCTAAGTTCCCAGACCTCGTGCACCTAGCCTGGCACAGTAGGGGGTTACAGCTGGTGGTGCATCTACAGGTCATCTAAGTTCCCAGACCTCGTGCACCTAGCCTGGCACAGTAGGGGGTTACAGCTGGTGGTGCATCTACAGGTCATCTAAGTTCCCAGACCTCGTGCACCTAGCCTGGCACAGTAGGGGGTTACAGCTGGTGGTGCATCTACAGGTCATCTAAGTTCCCAGACCTCCTGCACCTAGCCTGGCACAGTAGGGGGTTACAGCTGGTGGTGCATCTACAGGTCATCTCAAATCCCAGACCTCGTGCACCTAGCCTGGCACAGTAGGGGGTTACAGCTGGTGGTGCATCTACAGGTCATCTAAGTTCCCAGACCTCGTGCACCTAGCCTGGCACAGTAGGGGGTTACAGCTGGTGGTGCATCTACAGGTCATCTAAGTTCCCAGACCTCGTGCACCTAGCCTGGCACAGTAGGGGGTTACAGCTGGTGGTGCATCTACAGGTCATCTCAGTTCCCAGACCTCGTGCACCTAGCCTGGCACAGTAGGGGGTTACAGCTGGTGGTGCATCTACAGGTCATCTAAGTTCCGAGTGTGCAGTGTATAGTAGTGTAGTGTGTGGTGTATAGTGTAGTGCATAGTAGTGTAGTGTATAGTGCAGTGTAGTGTATCGTAGTATAGTGTATAGTGTAGTGTATATTAGTGTAGTGTATAGTAGTGTAATGTATAGTAGTGTAGTGTATAGTAGTGTATCGTAGTGTGTGGTGTATAGCGTAGTGTATCGTAGTGTGTAGTGTATAGTGTAGTGTATAGTGCCGTGTATAGTGTAGTGTATCGTAGTGTAGTGTATAGTAGTGTATAGTGTAGTGTATCGTAGTGTAGTGTCGTGTATAGTGTAGTGTATAGTAGTGTAGTATATAGTGTAGTGTATAGTAGTATATAGTGTAGTGTATAGTGCCGTGTATAGTGTAGTGTATAGTAGTGTATAGTGTCAGTGTATCGTGTAGTGTATAGTGGTGTATCGTAGTGTGTAGTGCATAGTGTAGTGTATAGTGTATAACAGTGTATAGTGTAGTGTATAGTAGTGTATAGTGTAGTGTATAGTGTAGTATATAGTGTAGTGTATAGTAGTGTAGTGTATAGTAGTGTATAGTGTATAGTGTAGTATATAGTAGTGTATAGTAGTGTATCGTAGTGTATAGTGGTGTATCGTAGTGTGTAGTGTATAGTGTAGTAGTGTATAGTAGTGTATAGTGTAGTGTATAGTGTAGTGTATAGTAGTGTATAGTAGTATAATACTTCAGCCTGTTCATTATGTGTGTGTCCGTATGTGTGTTTACTATGTTTCTATGTGTTTGTGTTCATTGTGTGTGTGCGTGTGCCTGCCGCAGTATTAACCAGGGGTGCCCACGGGGTTCGAACCGCGCGCAGAGAGAAGGGAGACGCCCGGAGTTATTTATTTATTTATACAAACAACGACGACGCGGGAGGGAGGGGGGGTCGGGGGGGGGGTCAGGGGGATCGGGGGGGGGGTCAATTAATCTCCAGCACCCCTGGGGATAGGAGACACGACATCAGCTCGCTCTCACCTCACATCTCACACACCATCACACCTAACACTCACTCCTCCGCTCACTCACACACTCTCTAACACTTCTCAACATCTCTCACTCACTACATTCACACACTCACTCACATCTCTAACACTCACTCTCTCACTCACTCACACTCACTCTCTAACACTCTCTCACACTCTCTCACACTCACTCACATTCTCCACACTCACTCCACTCTCTACACTCACTCTCACTCACTCACACTCACTCTCTACACTCTCTCACACACTCTCTCAACTCACTACATTCTACCACTCACTCACACTCTCTAACACTCACTCTCTCACGCTCACTACACTCACTCTCTAACACTCTAACACTCTACACACTCTCTCACACTCTCTACACTCACTCTCTCACGCTCACTAACACTCACTAACACTCACTCTCTAACACTCTCACACACTCTCTCACACTCAGTCACTCTCTCCCTATCACACTAACACTCACTAACACTCTCTCACACTCACTCACACTCTCTCACTCTCTAATACTCTCTAACACTCTCTCTCACACACTCTAACACCACTCACACACTCACACTCTCTCAGTCACACTCTCAAACTCCACCTCTCACACTCACTCTCTCCCTATCACACTCTCACACTCTTTGACTCACACTCTATCACACTCACTAACACTCTCTCACACACTCACTCTCTCACTCTCTCACACTCTGTCACACTCACACACTCTCACACTCCCTCACTCTCTCACACGGTCACACTGTCACACTCTCTCACTCACACTGTCACACTCTCTCACTCACACTCTCACTCACACTCTCTCACACTCTCTCTCACACTCACTCACTATATCTCTCACACTCACACTCTCTCTCACTATCTCTCACGCTCTCTCTCACACGCTCTCTCTCTAACACTCCCACACTCTCTCACTCTCTCACACTCACTCACACACTCACTCACACACTCCTCACACACTCACTCACACTCTCACACACTCACTCACACTCTCACACTCTCTCACTCTGCCACACTCTCTCTATCACTATATCTCTCACGCTCTCTCTCTCACGCTCTCTCTCACGCTCTCACTCACACTCTCTCACTCACACTCTCCTCCACTCTCTCCTCACTCTCTCCTCACACTCACTCACTATCACTATATCTCACGCTCTCTCTCTCTCTCTCACACTCTCTCACGGGATAATTGTTGCATTGTTGCGTCTCGCTCCCCCTCTTTCCCCCCGGACGTAAACGACGCAGGTGGGTAAACCGCTGTCTCTCTCTTTCCACCACCACCATCAGCATGGTGTCAGTGACCACCACCACCANTCATCATGGTGTCAGTGACCACCACCACCATCATCACATCANTGATGTCAGTGACCACCACCACCATCACTACCATGTCAGTGACCATCACCATGGTGTCAGTGACAACCATCACCATCACTACCATGTCAGTGACCACCACCACCATCACCATGGTGTCAGTGACAACCATCACCACCATCAGCATGATGTCAGTGACCACCACCACCATCACCACCACCACCATCATCACCACCATGTCAGTGACCACCACCACCACCCCCCGTGTCACCTTTTGCCGGAACGCGCACAAGTCTGCCCCCCATCTCCCCTGGCCCACGTCTGTCTATAATACACCTGGCGGTCGCGGGGAGCGGGCAGACAGTAACGAGACATTCCATTCACCTATTTACGAATACGCACGCACGCACGTGTGTGTGTGTGATGACGGAGCCAGGGTTTTCAAGTAGGGGGGGGGGGGGTGACCCCCTCCAACAGATGATAGAGGAGTTGTTAGTAAGGAGTTGATAATTGTTTTTTTACCCTTCTATCTGGCAACAAAACTGACACCTTTTTTACAAGGAGTCATGTTTGCATATACCACAATACCTGCAGTCATAATGCAAACAAAAAACATAACTCTGATAATGTATGCACTGTCCTTGAAGTTGACCCATGTGAGACTAGGCTCTAAGAAAAGCTGTCTCGGGTGTGGACCAATCAACTTCAAGGACAGTGCATACATTATCAGAGTTGTGTGTTTTGTTTGCATTATGACTGCAGGTATTGTGGTCTATGAAACATGACTCCTTGTAAAAAAAAGGTGTCAGTTTTGTTGCCAGATAGAAGGGTAAAAAAAACTATATCATATTTTTTACTGGCAAATGAGGTTCAATGATGGAGTAAGGAGTTGTTAGTGAGTAAGGTCTTGAAGCTTCGTACTACAGGAATCCATACTCTGTGGTTCGTTCGGTAAAGTCCACGTAGGTAGAAACATTAAACACATTCTGTTGCGGAGGGAGCTGGTAGGAACGTGGGTTGCTCGGTCAATGGGCCAGGGTCAACGGCGGCGTGGTGTATTCCGCAAATATTGCTGACTGAGGGCGGCACAAGCCGGCGTGAGTAGGTAAACGTTGAGTTTTATAAGGGCACCACGGGTGACCAGCCCCTCCCCACCCACCCACCCCGCCCACCCTCCCCACCCAGCCCCTCCCCACCCTCTCCACCCAGCCCTACCCCCCACCCAGCCCCTCCCTCCCCACCCCTCCCCCCAACCTTCCCTCCCCACCAGCCCACCCACCCCTCCCCACCCAGCCCCACCCTCCCCACCATCCCTTCCCTCCCTTCCCCCCACCCTTCCCTCCCCACCCTTCCCTCCCCACCCCCTCCCCACCCTTCCCTCCCNACCCTTCCCTCCCCACCCTTCCCTCCCCACCATCCCCTCCCCACCCATCCCCACCCATCCCCTCCCTCCCCACCCATCCCCTCCATGCACGACGGACGGACACAATAATCCCCTGTGATCTGGTGTAACCAGGAGGGTTCCTACCAGTATGAATCACCAATCTTGATGTGCAGCTTTGTGTCTACTGCCGAATGAATCAATACTCTACGTGACTTCACCGAACGAACCACAGAGTGGAGTGAGGAAGGACTTGCCACCTTTGCTTTGTATTCGAAGCGTGTGCGGCCGATGGAACGGTTGAATTCTAACCGCGTCGCGCTCGCTGATCGTGTCGATGCCTCCCCGGGAAAATATAGCACTGGTCAACACACGGTTTTCTTCTTCTTGGTTCTTTCGGTAAAGTCACGTAGAAGGGAAGTAATAAAATAATAAAACACAATAATTCTCACGACGTTTCGGCCACAACGCAAGCAGCCGTCCTCAGGTGAAGAACAGGTCCGTCGAGGCGACAAGAGTCTGAATGAAACAGCACACGAGCTTGGAGCATGTATATATAGACCTGGGTTTCACCTGAGGACGGCTGCTTGCGTTGTCGCCGAAACGTCGTGAGAATTTTTTTATTGTTTTATTTTATTATTTTATTACTTCCCTTCTACGTGACTTTACCGAAAGAACCAAGAAGATGAATCCCTGCAGTCACGAAAGCTTTAAATCGAAATTTACACTGTTTTCTGGCATAAGGTATTCCAACTGATTTTGGGGTGCTGATTCCAAATCTGGCATCAGTTTTTGTCTATCACATCAGGTTTTTGAGATATCAAATGATGTATTTTCGATTAAAACTGCGGAAGAAAAATATTAAATAAATGTGGATATCTACAGAAAATGATATTGTAAACGCACCGTCCTAAAAACACAGGACCGTATTTCAACACTAAAGCAGTCACTGACTCGCAACAACTTGCAATCATAAGTGGCAGAGTTAATTTCGGGTAAAATCAATGAAAATGGGGTATGCCGATAGCATAAAAATGAGATGTGATGGAGCAAATCTGAGATCAGATTTGGAATCTTTCCGACAGACCTGTTCTTCACCTGAGGACGGCTGCTTGCGTTGTGGCCGAAACGTCGTGAGAATTGTATTTTATTATGTTTTTATTATTTTATTATTTCCCTTCTACGTGGTGACTTTACCGAAAGAACCAAGAAGATGAACCCCATTGGTCCCATCGAAATTAGGGATTTCGATCGGATCATTGGGGGGCACGTGCCACCCCACCCCCCTGGCTCCGCCAGTGCGCGTGTGCGTGTATACGTGCGCGTGTGTGTGTACGTGCGTGTGTGTGTATACGTGTGTATATATGTGTGTGTAAAGACGTGCGTGTGTGTATATACGTGTGTGTATACGTGTGCGTGTGTGTAAACGTGTGTGTGTGTATATACTGCGCGTGTGTGTAAACGTGTGTGTGTATGTGTAAACGTGCGCGTGTGTATATACGTGCGCGTGTGTGTGTATATACGTGTGTAAACGTGTGTGCGTGTGTATAAACGTGTGCGCGTGTGTATATGCGTGTGTGTGTATACGTGTGTGTATACGTGTGCGCGTGTGTGTATATACGTGGCGCGCGTGTGTGTGTATATGCGTGTGTGTGTATATACGTGCGCGCGGTGTGTGTGTGTATACGTGTGTGTGTATATACGTGCGCGGCGTGTGTGCGCGTGTGTAAAAATCTCCAAGCCCGCCACAGTATTGGGTCAAGAATATTTACAGCTTCAGCGACGACGCCGATTTACTAGCGGCCCATCGCAGCGCAGTCGTGGGAGGGGGTGAGGGGGGATGGGAGGATGAGAGGGAGATGGGGGGGATGGGAGGGAGGGAGGAGATGGGGGGGGGATGGGAGGGNATGGGAGGGAGATGGGAGGGATGGGAGGATGGGAGGGATGGGAGGGAGATGGGGGGGGGAGGGATGGAGGATGGAGGGAGATGGGGAGGGATGGGAGGATGGGAGGGATGGGAGGGAGATGGGGGGGGAGGGATGGAGGATGGGAGGGAGATGGGGGGGGAGGATGGGGATGGAGGGAGATGGGGGGGAGGGATGGGAGGATGGGAGGGAGATGGGGGGGGGAGGGATGGGAAGAGGGAGGGAGATGGGGGGGGAGGATGGGAGGATGGGAGGGAGATGGGGGGGGGAGGGATGGGAAGATGGGAGGGAGATGGGGGGGAGGGATGGGAGGATGGGAGGGAGATGGGGGAGGGATGGGATGATGGGAGGGAGATGGGGAGGGATGGGATGGAGAGAGGAGAGAGATGGGGGGGGGAGGAGGGATAGGATGGAATAGGAAGGAGGGGGGAGATGGAGGGGATGGAGGATGGGGGGAGGATGGAGAGAGATGGGGGAGATGGGGGGGGGAGATGGGGAGGGTTGGGATGGAGAGAGATGGGGGGGAGAGGAGGATAGGATGGGAGGGAATAGGAAGGAGGGGGGAGATGGGGGATGGGGGGGGGGAGAGAATGGGGGGGGAGATGGGGGGAGATGTGGGAGGGGAGGGATGGGAGGATGGGAGGAGAGGATGGAGAGAGATGGGGGAGATGGGGGGGAGATGGGGAGGGATGGGATGGAGAGAGGAGAGAGATGGGGGGGGGAGAGGAGGGATAGGATGGGAGGAATAGGAGGGGGGAGATGGGGGGATGGAGAGAGATGGGGGGAGATGGGGTGATGTGGGAGGATGGAGAGAGATGGAGTGGGGATGAGGTGGGAGATGTGGAGGATGGTGGGAGATGGGGGAG
>WFAB01002984.1:0-23112 GCA_018977245.1 Lethenteron camtschaticum | reverse complement strand
CCCCGCCCTCCCTGCCCCCCCCCAACCCCCCCTCCCTGCCCCCCCCCCCGTGACCCCCCAGCGACTCTGTGGCATTGGCGAGGTGGCCGAGAGCGAGGAGGTGCGGGAGTTCCTGGCGCTCAACACGGACGCACGCATCGCGTTCGTGCGCAAGACGCCTACGCTGGTGCCACGCATCGACAAGGTGGACACCGCCACCCACCACCGCCACCCACCACCCCCACCCCCCACCCAACCGCCCATCGACCCCCCACTGACCCCCCCCACCACCCACCACCACCACCTGCCCCCCCACCGACCCCCCCACCGACCCCCCCCCCCCCACCACCCCCTACCACACATCTCCCCACCTCCCACCACCACCACCTGCCCCCTCACCTCCCCCCACCACCTCCCCCCCTCCCCCACCACCTCTCCCCACCACCACCTACCCCCCCCCTACCACCCACCACACCCCCCCCACCACCTCCCCCCCACACCCCCCCACCGCCACCTATCCCCACCACTACCTACCCCCCCCACCTTCCCCCCAAACCCCCCCACCACCACCTACCCCCCCCTACCACCCACCCACCACCACCCCCACCACCTCCTCCCACCAACCCACCACCACCTACCCCCTCCCCCCACCTACCCCCCCACCACCAACCACCCACCACCACCCCCCCACCACCCCCCACCACCCACCCCCCCCTACCAACCACCCACCAACCACCCACCAACCACCCACCCCCCACACCCACCCACCACCCCCACCACCACCCCCCCACTACAGATGGTGGTGAACCTGGTGGACTCTCTGAAGACGGCCTTCCCCCCACCACCCCCACCAACTTCCCCCCACTACCCCCCCACCCCCCCACCACCCCCCCACTACAGATGGTGGTGAACCTGGTGGACTCGCTGAAGACGGCCTTCCCCAAGTCGGAGGGGCCCAGCCCCAGCGAGGAGGAGGGCGACTGCGGCGCCACCCGCAAGGACGCCGGCGACGGGAAACTCAACCTCAAGTGAGGCCACAGCGGACACACACACACACAGACACACACACACAGACACAGACACACACACACACAGACACACACACACACACAGACACACACACAGACACACACAGACACACACACACAGACACACACACACAGACACACACAGACACACTCACACACACACAGACACACACACACAGACACACACGCATACACACACACAGACACACACACACCACACACACAGACACACACACACACAGACACACACACAGACACACACACAGACACACACACACAGACACACACACAGACACACACACAGACACACACAGACACACACACACACACAGACACACACACAGACACACACACACAGACACACGCAGACACACACACAGACACACACACAGACACCCACACACACACCCACACACCGCTGGTGCTGCTGCTGCTGCTGTGATGGTGCTGCTGTGTGAGTAGTCACGGTGACGCTGCTGCTGCCGCTGCTGCTGCTGCTGCTGCTTGTGCTATGTGGGTGGTGGTGGCGACGGGAAACTCAACCTCAAGTGAGGCCACAGCGGACACACACCCACACCGCTGCTGCTGCTGCTGGTGCTGGTGCTGCTGTGTGGGTGGTGACGGTGATGGTGACGGTGCTGCTCCTGCTGCTGGTGCTGCTGCTTCTGTGTGGGTGGTGACGGTGATGGTGGCGGTGCTGCTCCTGCTGCTGGTGCTGGTGCTGCTGTGTGGGTGGTGACGGTGATGGTGACGGTGCTGCTCCTGCTGCTGGTGCTGCTGCTTCTGTGTGGGTGGTGATGGTGATGGTGGCGGTGCTGCTCCTGCTCCTGCTGCTGGTGCTGCTGTGTGGGTGGTGACGGTGATGGTGGCGGTGCTGCTCCTGCTGCTGGTGCTGCTGCTTCTGTGTGGGTGGTGACGGTGATGGTGGCGGTGCTGCTCCTGCTGCTGCTGCTGGTGCTGCTGTGTGGGTGGTGACGGTGATGGTGACGGTGCTGCTCCTGCTGCTGGTGCTGCTGCTTCTGTGTGGGTGGTGACGGTGATGGTGGCGGTGCTGCTCCTGCTGCTGGTGCTGGTGCTGCTGTGTGGGTGGTGACGGTGATGGTGGCGGTGCTGCTCCTGCTGCTGCTGCTCCTGCTGCTGCTGCTCCTGCTGCTGCTGCCGCTGTGCCGCCCTCGCAGGTCCAAGCTGTTCCCCACGCGGAGCAAAGCGGCCGCCGTGCTGAGTGGCGACGCTGCCGAGCTGCCCGAGAAATTCTCCTACGTCTTCGACCAGGACCAGGCCGTACGACCACCACCGCCACCACAACCACCACAACCACCACCGCCACCGCCACCACAACCAGCCACCACTGCCGCCACCACCACCACCACCACCACAACCAGCCACCACAGCCACCACCACCGCCAACCACCACCACCACCGCCACCACCAACCACCACTGCCACCACCAGCCACCACAGCCGTCATCACAGCCACCACCGCCACCACCACCGCCACCACCGCCACCACCATCATCGCCACAACCAGCCACCACAGCCACTGCCACCGCCACCGCCACAACCAGCCACCACAGCCGCCACCGCCACCGCCTCAACCGCCACCACCGCCACCACCGCCACCACCGCCACAACCAGCCACCACAGCCACCACCACAACCAGCCACCACAGCTGCCACCACCACCGCCAACCACCACCGCCACCACCACCACAACCAGCCACCACCGCCACCAACACCACCACCACCACCACCACCATCACCATCGCCACCGCCACCACCGCCGCCACAACCACCAGCACCACAGTACCACCTCACCCCCCCTTGGTCCACCTCCGGCACGCCGCTTCTAGTGTGAAACGCTCGCTGCTGGCAGGAGGTCACCGTGACAGACCCAGCTGGTGCCGTGGGGTGACTGACTGAGATGGCTGGCAGATGCACCACCTGTGCCAGGCTAGGTGCAGGAGGTCACCGTGATAGACCCACGTGGTGCCACGGGTTTGACTGACTGAGATGACTGGCAGATGCAACACATGTGCCCCCTACTGTGCCAGGCTAGGTGCAGGAGGTCACGGTGACAGACCCAGCAGGTGCCATGGGTTGACTGACTGAGATGACTGGCAGATGCACCACCTGTGTGCTCCCCTACTGTGCCAGGCTAGGTGCAGGAGGATGAGGGAGGAGAGTGGAGGGGGGGTTGTGTGTGGGGGGGGGGGGTGTTGGGGTCTGTGGTGTGTGTGTGGGTGTGTGTGTGTGTGAGGTTGTCTGTGTGGGTGTGTGTGGTGCGGTGTGTGTGTGGTGTGTGCGTTGTGTGTGTGCAGTGTGTCCGTGCGGTGTGTGTGCAGTGTGTCCGTGCGATGTGTACGTGCGGAGTGTGTGTGCGGTGTGTGTGTGTGTGTGTGTGGTCTGTGTGTGCGGTGTATATGTGGAGTGCGGTGTGTGTGTGTGTGGTCGGTGTGTGTGCGGTGCGTGTGTGCGGTGCGTGTGTGCGGTGTGTGTGGTGTATGTGTGTGTGGTGTGTGTGTGTGGTCTGTGTGTGTGTGGTCTGTGTGTGTGTACGGTGTGTGTACGGTGTGTGCGGTTTGTGTGCTGTGCGTCTCTGTGTGTCTCTGTGCGCTGTGTGTGTGTGGTGTGTGCTGTGCGGTGTGTGTGTGCGGTGTGTGTGTGCGGTGTGTGTGTGCGGTGTGTGTGTGCGGTGTGTGTGTGTGGTCTGTGTGTCTCTGTGCGCTGTGTGTGTGTGGTGTGCGCTGTGTGCGCTGTGCGCTGTGCGCTGCATCATCTCCGCCGTGTCCGCATGCGCTGGCTGCCGAGCAGCTGCAGGAGGGCCTGTCCATCGAAGACGTCCTCCGGCAGTTCGTGGCCGGCCAGTCGGAGCTCATCGCCGGAGCCGCGGGCGACGATGACGATCCTCCTCCTCCTCCACCTCCTCCACCGCCGCCGCCGTCGCAACCGCCGGTCGACGCCGGGACCGGCACTGTCACCGCTGCCGTCACCACGACCGACACGGAAGCCGCGGCGGCGGCACAAGGGGACGATGCGGAGCAACCGCGGGCCGAGCTGGCCGAGGCGAGCCTGCCGGAGAGCGAGTGTGGTGAGTGTGGTGAGTGCGGTGAGTGTGGTGAGTGTGGTGAGTGCGGTGAGTGCGGTGAGTGCGGTGAGTGCAGTGAGGGTGGTGAGTGTGGTGAGTGTGGTGAGTGCGGTGAGTGCGGTGAGGGTGGTGAGGGTGGTGAGGGTGGTGAGTGTGGTGAGTGCGGTGAGTGCGGTGAGTGTGGTGAGTGCGGTGAGTGTGGTGAGGGTGGTGAGGGTGGTGAGTGTGGTGAGGGTGGTGAGTGTGGTGAGAGTGGTGAGGGTGGTGAGTGTGGTGAGAGTGGTGAGGGTGGTGAGTGTGGTGAGTGCGGTGAGTGCGGTGAGTGCGGTGAGTGCGGTGAGTGCGGTGAGTGTGTGGTGAGTGTGGTGAGTGTGGTGAGTGCGGTGAGTGTGGTGAGTGCGGTGAGTGCGGTGAGGGTGGTGAGGGTGGTGAGTGTGGTGAGGGTGGTGAGTGTGGTGAGTATGGTAAGTGCGGTGAGTGCGGTGAGTGCGGTGAGTGCGGTGAGTGCGGTGAGTGTGTGGTGAGTGTGGTGAGTGTGGTGAGTGCGGTGAGTGTGGTGAGTGCGGTGAGTGCGGTGAGGGTGGTGAGGGTGGTGAGTGTGGTGAGGGTGGTGAGTGTGGTGAGAGTGGTGAGGGTGGTGAGTGTGGTGAGTGCGGTGAGTGTGGTGAGTATGGTGAGTGCGGTGAGTGCGGTGAGTGCGGTGAGTGCGGTGAGTGCGGTGAGTGTGGTGAGTGTGGTGAGTGCGGTGAGTGTGGTGAGTGCGGTGAGTGTGGTGAGGGTGGTGAGGGTGGTGAGTGTGGTGAGGGTGGTGAGTGTGGTGAGAGTGGTGAGGGTGGTGAGTGTGGTGAGTGCGGTGAGTGCGGTGAGTGCGGTGAGTGCGGTGAGTGCGGTGAGTGCGGTGAGTGTGTGGTGAGTGTGGCGAGTGCGGCGAGTGTGGCGAGTGCGGTGAGTGCGGTGAGTGTGGTGAGGGTGGTGAGGGTGGTGAGTGTGGTGAGGGTGGTGAGTGAGTGTCGTGAGTGTGGAGAGACACACACACAGACATACACATAGACACAGACACACACACACATGCGGACACACACAGACACACGCGGATACACACACGCGGACACACACAGACACACGCGGACACACACACAGACACACAGACACACAGACAGACACACAGACACACACACAACAACAACAACAACCGCCATTCGCCACAAAGTGGCGGTGACGTCACAATACCGATCACCCTGCTGATCGCTATTGTGCCAATGGGGCAAATGACACCAAACTAAACGCACAAAAAGCATTCCCTAAAGCCCGCGGGGTGGGAAACGTCCGGCCCTTGGGCCGTACGAGGCCCACGAAATCATTTGTGTGTTGCCCTGGCAAGGCAAACGCAGGCTGGACTCGAATTTCAACAAATCTCGGAGCAAACCTGGAAAAGCAGTTGCGAGTAGCAGCAGCAGTAACATCTTATTCTTGGTTCTTTCGGTAAAGTCACGTAGAAGGGAAATAATAAAATAACAAAAATAAAACACACTCAATATGCTCTAAGGATCTCAAAGTTGTGTGGAATCCCTCCACGTTGAGGCGGTTACATTTCGATGTAAAGCTTTCGTGACTGCAGGGATTCATCTTCTTGGTTCTTTCGGTAAAGTCACGTAGAAGGGAAATAATAAAATAATAAAAACATAAAACAATAAAAATTCTCACGACGTTTCGACTGCAACACAAGAAATCATCATCAGGTGTGAAATCCACAGAAGGAAAATTTGAAAAAAAAAATTAAAAAGTGACTTTTTTTTTCAAATTTTCTTGCTGTGGATTTCACAGTCTAAACGTCGTGAGAATTTGTATTGTTTTATATTTTTATTACTTTATTATTTCCCATCTACGTGACTTTACCGAAAGAACCAAGAATACGATTTGAAGCATGTTTTTTGTAGTGTTTTATTTAAATTATTTTACTATTTCCCTAAAAATAAAACATAGTAAAATACAATTGTGAGATTTGTATTTTATTATGTTTTATATTTATATTATTGTATTATTTCCCTTCTACGTGACTTTACCGAAAGAACCAACAATATGAATCCCTGCAGTCACGAAAGCTTTAAATCAAAAGCAGCAACATCATCAATAGCCAGTTAACATCATCACATGCCTCACTTCCCGCCCGTCGCATTAGGGGCGAGTTCATTAAACGTTTGACCAAATATAACTATTCTTTGGTTCTTTCGGTTAAGTCACGTCTAAAGATAAAATAATAAATTAAATAATAGCATATTTCGATTTAAAGCTTTCGTGACTGCAGGGATTCATCTTCTTGGTTCTTTCGGTAAAGTCACGTAGAAGGGAAGTAATAAAATAATAAAAAATAATATTATATTATTTTATTACGTTTTATTTTTATTATTTTATTACTTCCCTTCTACGTGACTTTACCGAAAGAACCAAGAAGATAATAGCATATTATGACGTTTCGATTGCAACACAAGCAATCTCTCTCTTTGTGCTGATACGTGTTCTCTCTCTCTGTGTGTCCTTGTGATGTCTGTCTGCTTGTATGTCTGTCTGTAGTTTTGTCTATATATTTAAGGCACCGTCACAGAAACGACCTCTCTCTCTTTGTGCCGATATGTGTCCTCTCTCTGTGTGTCCTTGTGATGTCTGTCTGCTTGTATGTCTGTCTATAGTTTTCTAGTTAGATTTTTGTTGCTATTTCTTTTATGCCTGATGATGATTGCTTGTGTTGCAATCGAAACGTCGTAATATGCTATTATTTAATTTATTATTTTATCTTTAGACGTGACTTAACCGAAAGAACCAAAGAATAATTCCTGCAGTCACGAAAGCTCCAAAATTAAGATCAAATATAACTAATTTTGAAGTTGATAGTTTTGTATGGCCCGTGAATGATGTTACAGATGTCCAAATATCCCCACCCCTTGCCCCTAAAGAAGAAAGGCGTTCGATGGTCGATTATCTCAAAGTTGCGTGCGTCTTTCTCTCCCGAGTGTCACTCCTTACTCAGAATATTCCTCTCGATCCAGCAGAGGGCAGCAGAGTTCGCAAGTCTGTGCCACGTTTCAAGTTTCATTGATTCAAGTTCATGTATTAGGTACAAGCCCAGTGAACCATTCGGCTCTTGAATCGGGTGCAACCGCAACAAACAAAAAAACTAAAACACGAACAAGAAAACATCTTAAAGTGAATATGTGACTGAGTGCAAACAGAAAATCCAAGAAAAGACAGCAAAACATTGCAGAAAAAAATGTACCCGTAAAAACAAAGTTTTTCACTATAAATCCTTTATATGCGTGGCGGCTAGAGTCCTCTCGTCCTCTGGCTTGAGATGGCTGCCACCTATGGGTCAGATGATTGCCTGCCACTTTTAAGCAATTGGTAATTAAATATTATTTATTTTTTCCTAAAAATGTAAAGTTTTTGAATTTTTTGAATTTTTTTTCACGAAAATAAATTATCACGCACAACGAGTCTGTGTACAAAATGTCAGCTCGATTGGATCACGGGAAGTGGGTTAAAAAACGACCGAAAGATTTGCACGGTCGTAAGCGCGCAAGCAAGCAAGTCAACTTAATATAAAGGATTTAAAAAAGCACCGTTACACACCAACGCTGTGTGCAAAAATCCCAGTGGGATGTAAGTCAAACAACAACAACAACAACCACAAGACAACTTAGATTAAGGCCATCAGTCTAACTCTGTACTACAACAACACAAACATGGCTAAACCAATACACTTTTCGAAATCACCAAAATCAAGCCACGAATACAATGAAACAGTGATCATAGGAACTGTGACGGAATTTTCACAATAAATGGCATAAACAACATGTACCACCAGAACCCTGCAGCCATAGCTGGCTGCATGAGTCACTCAACAGCAGGAGCATCAGTCGGAGTATTATAGCCCTGTGAGTCCAGGTGCAACAGCAACAAACAAAATATGAACAGATAGCATCTTAAAGCGACAACGCACAACAAAAACATCCTGGATAAACCAGCAAATATTAAAAAAAAAACACCCCCACCGTATTACAACGCTGTGTGCAAAAATCCCAGTGTGTTGCAAGTCAAACGATGACAACCGTTCGACGATTGCAATTAAAGTCTGATAATTGTTTTTTTTTTAACCTTCTATCTGGCAACAAAATTGACACATTTTTACAAGGAGTCATGTTTGCATAGACCACAATACCTGCAGCCATAATGCAAACAAAAAACACAACTCTGATAATGTATGCACTGTCGTTGAAGTTGATTGGTCCACACCCGAGACAGCTTTCCTTAGAGCCTAGTCTCCATTGGTGTTGGACCAGATGACGCCAAAAGGCGCACAACTCAAAGACAATGCACCATCAGAGTACGAGAGCTCGGGGTGAAGCATTTACACCATTGGAACCTCATTTGCCAGTAAAAAATATGATAATTGGTTTTTTACCCTTCTATCTGGCAACAAAACTGACACCTTTTTACAAGGAGTCATGTTTGCATAGACCACAATACCTGCAGTCATAATGCAAAAAAAACACAACTCTGATAATGTATGCACTGTCCTTGAAGTTGATTGGTCCACACCCGAGACAGCTTTCCTTAGAGCCTAGTCTCACATGGTGTTGGACCAGATGACGCCAAAAGGCGCACAACTCAAAGACAATGCACCATCAGAGTATGAGAGCTCGGGGTAAGCATGATGGTGCATTGTCTTTGAGTTGTGCGCCTTTTGGCGTCGGTTAGCGGTACGCTGCGCTACGAACCTGGTGACCCGGGTTCGATTCCCGCTCACGGCCAACACCGGTGACGATTATCTGAACCGGGACCTTGGCCTCCCCTAGGTCGACTCAGCCTAAAATGAGTACCTGGTGCGGTGTGAAGTAAACATCGCCACTGGGGAGACAAAGGCGGCCGGGCGTGGTGCTGGCCACCCACCCCCTCGTGTGCCGTGCCGGCCTTAATAGGTGCTCGCTAACAGCACTTGCCCCTACAGTCTGTTAAGGCTACACGGGGGATCTTTGTGTGTGTGGGGTCAAGATCGGCGCTCACTGGGCAATTGGGAGGCAGTCGCCCTCCAGCAGCAGCAGAGGGCAGCAGAGGGCAGCAGAGTGACGCTCGCAACAAACAGCGGCTACAACGCAGCGAGTTGGCACAGTAGGGGGGCACAGCTGGTGTATCGGCCTGTCATCTCAGTCGGTCGACCCACGGTACCGCCTGGGTCTATCACCGTGACCTCCTGCACCTAGCCTGGCACAGTAGGGGGCACTGCTGGTGCATCTGCCAACGATCTCAGTCAACCCATGTGACCTGGGTCTGTCCCGTGACCTCCTGCACCTAGCCTGGCACAGTAGGGGGGGTCACAGCTGGTGCATCTGCCAGTCATCTCAGTCGGTCGACCCACGGCACCACCTGGGTCTGTCCCGTGCACCTAGCCTGGCACAGTAGGGGGCACAGGTGGTGCATCGGTCTGTCAGCTGAGTCGGTCGACCCACGGCACTGCCTGGGTCTGTCCCGTGCACCTAGCCTGGCACAGTAGGGGGCACAGGTGGTGCATCGGCCCGGTCAGCTGAGTCAATCGACCCATGGCACCACCTGGGTCTGTCCTGTGCACCTAGCCTGGCACAGTAGGGGGGTTCACAGGTGGTGCATCTGCCAATCATCTCAGTCGACCCATGGCACCACTGGGGCAGTCCCGTGCACCAAGCCTGCACTTGCCCCGACAGTCTTCTGAGGCTACACGGGGGATCTTTGTCTGTGTGTCATAGGTGCTGCTGCTACTCGCTAACAGCACTTGCCCCGACAGTCTGCTGAGGCTACGCGGGGGATCTTTGTCTTTGTCAGTGTGTCATTGGTGCTGCTGCTACTCGCTAACAGCACTTGCCCCGACAGTCTGCTGAGGCTACGCGGGGGATCTTTGTCTTTGTCAGTGTGTCATAGGTGCTGCTGCTACTCGCTAACAGCACTTGCCCCAACAGTCTGCTGAGGCTACGCGGGGGATCTTTGTCTTTGTCAGTGTGTCATTGGTGCTGCTGCTACTCGCTAACAGCACTTGCCCCAACAGTCTGCTGAGGCTACGCGGGGGATCTTTGTCTTTGTCAGTGTGTCATTGGTGCTGCTGCTACTCGCTAACAGCACTTGCCCCAACAGTCTTTGCCAGTGTGTCATATGTGCTGCTGCTGCTGCTACTCGCTAACAGCACTTGCCCCGACAGTCTGCTGAGGCTACGCGGGGGATCTTTGTCTCTGTGCTCGCAGCGGAGGGCGCTTGCCCGCTGGCGGAGCTGGCGCTGGACCTGCTGGCGGTGGCGTTTGGCGGCGCCGCCCCGTGGCTGCAGGCCGACAGCCTGCACCGGTTCCTACACGCCGTCGCCGGGAGCCTCGTGCAGAGGTCAGAGACGCGGACGGGGGCGTCGCGACGTCGCCACCACCACCATCATCATCACCACGTGACCACATCACCAGCACCATCACCTCACCACCACATCACCACCACCACCTCACCACCACATCACCACCACGTCACCGTCACCACCACCACACCACCACCACCACACCACCACCACCACCACACCACCACCACCACCACGTCACCACCATATACGTAGCCAACCGTACCAATTGGAGGTGCCGGTTAAGGACAACAAACTCAACACATCCATAATATGTTTCTACAAGAAACGAGTTTGCCAATCTTGATGATGGCTGGGGGGAGGGGCGAGGGGGGAGGTGCGAGGGGGGGGAGGGGTGGCTGGGGGGAGGGGCGAGGGGGGAGGAGGGGGAGGGGCGAGGGTGGAGGGGGGGGGCGAGGGGAGGAGGGCTGGCTGGGGGGAGGGGCGATTGGGGGGAGGAGGGGCGAGGGGGGGAGGGGTGGCTGGGGGGAGGGGGGAGGAGGGGTGAGGGGGGGTGGCTGGGGGGGTGGCTGGGGGAGGAGGGGTGGCTGGGGGGAGGGGAGGGGCGAGGGGAGGGGGGTGGCTGGGGGAGGGGCGAGGGGGAGAGGGGTGGCTGGGGGGAGGGGGGAGGAGGGGTGAGGGGGGGTGGCTGGGGGGGGGTGGCTGGGGGGAGGAGGGGTGGCTGGGGGGAGGGGAGGGGCGAGGGGAGGGGGGGTGGCTGGGGGGAGGGGAGGGAGGGGGAGGGGGGGTGGCTGGGGGGAGGGCGGGTGGCTGGGGGGAGGGGGGGCGAGGGGAGGGGCGAGGGGGGGAGGGGTGGCTGGGGGGGAGGGGCGAGGGGGGGCGAGGGGAGGGGCGAGGGGGGGGAGGGGAAGACTGTCGCCCACAATCCCTCTGCGCTGTGCTGGTCGCAGCGCTCTACCCAATTAATTTCGCCGCAGGCCCCGCCGTCAATTAGCCCCGACACATGTCACCGACTGCTAACGGCGCCGGAGAAATCAGCGCGCCTAATTGTGCATCTTTTTTCTTATTTTTACCGCCCCACTCCGCCCACCCCCCCCCCCCCCCGTCTTTGCTGAATGTCAATTCCTCTTTGTGTTGTGTTCACGTGGGCATGGCGTCTTGTGTCGCGTGCGTGCGTGCGTGTGCGTACGCTAGCACGCGCGTGTGCGTACGCTAGCACGCGCGTGTGCGTACGCTAGCACGCGCGTGTGCGTACGCTAGCACACACGTGTGTGCGTACGCTAGCACACGTGTGCGTACACTAGCGCACGCGCGTGTGTGTGCGTACGCTAGTACACGCGTGTGCGTACGCTAGCGCACACGCGTGTACGCTGGTTCGTGCACGCTGGTGCGTGTACATACATGCGCTAACGCACGTACGTTAAGTGGTGTACGCTCACGCGTGTACACTAACGCGTGTACACTAACACACGTATGCTGATTTGTGTACACTAACGCACATACGCTCACGCGTGTACACTAAGGCATGTACGCTAACGCGCGTACGCTCATGCGTGTACACTCACACACGTATGCTGATTTGTGTACACTAACGCACATACGCTCACGCGTGTACACTAAGGCATGTACGCTCACACGTGTACATTAATGCGTCTACGCTGATGCGTGTACACTAATGCGCGTACGCTCATGCGTGTACACTCACACACGCACGCTCACGCGTGTACACTCACGCGCGTACACTCATGCGTGTACTCTAACGCACGTCTGCTGATGGGTGTACTTTGCTCGCTTGAGCAAGAAGGGATCTCGGAGGTAGCTCTGCGGTGTCCGCTTCTGCGTGCCGTTGCGTTGACCAAGTAAGAAGTTGGGTGGTTGGGTGGCTGGGTGGTTGGGTGGCTGGGTGGTTGGGTGGCTGGGTGGTTGGGTGGCTGGGTGGGTGGGTGGATGTTTGAGTGGGTGGGTGGCTGGCTGGGTGGGTGGATGGGTGGGTGAGTGGATGGGTGGGTGGATGGGTGGGTGGGTGGATGGGTGAGTGGATGGCTGAGTGGATGGCTGAGTGGATGGTTGGGTGGCTGGGTGGGTGAGTGGGTGGCTGGCTGGGTGGGTGGGTGGCTGGCTGGCTGGGTGGGTGGGTGAGTGGTTGGGTAGGTGAGTGGGTTGCTGGCTGGCTGGGTGGATGGGTGGGTGAGTGGGTGGCTGGCTGGCTGGGTTGTTGGCTGGCTGGGTGGGTGGGTGAGTGGTTGGGTAGGTGAGTGGGTGGCTGGCTGACTGGGTGGGTGGCTGGTTGGGTGGGTGGCTGGCTGGCTGGGTGGGTGAGTGGGTGGCTGGCTGGGTGGGTGGCTGTTTGTACGAGTGTGTGGGCGGGCGAGCGGGCGGGCGGTCGGGTGTGGAAAGTGGAGGGTCAAGGTTAAGTCGGTTCCGTCTGCTAATGGTGGTGGAGAGGGTGGTTTTGAACGACTTTCCTCTCCGATGCCTTTGGCCGACCTTCAATTTCTCACCGCACCACTCCGCTGCACAATCAGCACCGCACTCTCCTACGCCCGAGACTCGCTCAGAGGTTAAATGTTAAGGTGGGGGGAGGGGGGGGGGTGTGGGGTCGGGGGCTCTCAGATTTAAAAGCCCGTTGTCCCACTTAGAGGTCTGCGGGAAATGTAGCATTGATTCGTTTAATTTTATTTGTGCGGCGTTTTTTTTTTTGGAAACGTTCACGATTTTTTTTTCTCCCCCCCTATTATTTATCAGCCTCTCCGATGGCGTCGGCATCGGTTTGGAGGTTGGGGGGGTTGGGGCGGTGGGGGTTGGGGGGGTAGGGGTAGGGGGGGGGGTTGGGGGGGTAGGGGTAGGGGGGGTGGGGGTAGGGGGGGTGGTGGTAGAGGGGGTGGGGGTAGGGGGGGGTAGGGGGGTGGTGGTAGGGGGGTTGTGGGGTGGGGGTTGGGTGGGTGGGTGGTTGGGTGGGTGGTTGGGTGTTTGGGTGGTTGGTTTGGTGGGTGGTTGGGTGGGTGGATGGTTGGGTGGGTGGTTGTCCTCTCTCTCACTCACCCACCCACCTCACTCACTCATTCACTCACTCACCCACCCACCTCACTCACCCACCCACCTCACTCACCCACCCACCCACCTCACTCATTCACTCACCCACCCACCCACCTCACTCACTCATTCACTCACTCACTCACCCACCTCACTCACTCATTCACTCACTCACTCACCCACCCACCTCACTCACTCATTCACCCACCCACCCACCCACCTCACGCACCCACCCACCCACCTCACTCATTCACTCACTCATTCACTCACCCACCTCACTCACTCATTCAAATACTCTACTGGTGGTCTCACGCGAAAAAATATACAACTCGGGACCTCTTGAACTCACTGTTGTTGTTGCTGCTGTTGTTGTTGTTGTTCAGCCATATCTATGTTTATATTCCATCAAGCTCATTTAGATCACCAGCTTGTGCAGTGCTCACTGTCACCACAGTCTCCAGGCTTCACACTTTGTGTGGTGGGGGGGTGGTGGGGGGGTGGTGGTGGGGGGTGGTGGGGGGGTGGTGGGGGGGTGGTGGGGGGGTGTTGATGACGCTACGGTGCCCTTGCGATCGCGACACCTCAACACCGCAACTGGCTTCGCCCCCGTCGCGTGTCAGCGCTTGACTACTTCTTCACGTGTCCACCGGAGAACGTGTCCCGTCTCAAAGCGGATTCTTCGACTCTATCGTGTTCTTTTACAAAACGTCTTTCTTTACCACTCACTCACTCCCGCGCTCCCTCCCTCCTCCCTCCCTCCTGCCCTACCTCCCCCCTACCTCCTCCTCACTCCCTCCCTCCCTCCGTCCCTCCCTCCCTCTTCCCCCTCCCCCTCCATCCCTCATCCCCCCGGCTCCCTCCTCCCTCCCTCCCTCCCTCTTCCCCCCCCCCCACTCCCTCCCCCCCGCTCCCTCCTCCCCCCGCTCCTCCCCCCTCCCTCCCGCCCTACCTCCCCCCGACCTCCTCCTCACTCCCTCCCTCCGTCCCTCCCTCCCTCCTCCCCCTCCCCCTTCCTCCCCCCTCCTCCTCCTTCCTCCCCCGTCCCCCCTTCTCCCCCCTTCCTCCCCCCCGCTCCCTCCTCCCTCCCTCCTCCCCCTTCCTCCCCCTCCCTCCTCCTCCCCCCTTCCTCCTCCCTCCCTCCTCCCCCCTTCCTCCTCCCTCCCTCTTCCCCCCCCCGCTCCCTCCTCCTCCCCCCTCCTCCCCCCCTCCTCCCACCTCCTCCCCCCTCCCCCCTCCCTCCCCTTCCCTTGGTTGACGTGAAACGATCCACCGTCTTTCCAAGCACAGCAGCAGCAGCAGCAGCTCCGCCGGGCGTTGCCCAGCGGAGCGCTTTACGCGTTTTAATTATCGCCGCTCAACACTCGGCGGCGGTAGCAGCACGAGGCTCGGTGGCGCGCACACGAACGTGCAGAGACACGGGGAGTCGGAGAGGCACTCTACACATGGACAGCCTTCACAGGTCGCAAGCGATGACCGCAACTCTCAGTCAGGACGGCCGGCAGGCTTGCCTGATTGACGACGCAGTGGAGATTCAAGTTCATGTATTAGGTACAAGCCCTGTGAGCCATTCGGCTCTTGAATCGGGTGCAACCGAAACAAACAAAAAACAAAAACGTGAACAAAAAAACTTCTTAAAGTGAATATGTGACTGAGTGATAACAGAAAATCCAAGAAAAGACAGCAAAATATTGCAGAAAAAATCACCGTACACCAACGCTGTGCAAAAATCCCAGTGTGATGCAAGTCAAACAACAACAACAACCACAAGACAACTTCGATTAAGGCCATCAGTCTAACTCTGTAACTACAACAACACAAACATGGCTAAACCAATACACTTTTCGAAATCACCAAAATAAAGCCAGACGAAGACTCCAGCAGCACGACAGCCCCGAGCCTTCGCCCGGAGTCCGCTTTTATTCTCCCGGCGAGGCCTCGACCACGGCTCCAAGCCCTCTATCACCTTTCGCCTGCATCGCTCTCTGTGGCTTATCACGTGACCTGCCGACAGACAGGGCTACTGCAACTGCAGATAACCCCATTGGAACCTCATTTGCCAGTAAAAAATATGATGATTGGTTTTTTACCCTTCTATCTGGCAACAAAACTGACACCTTTTTTACAAGGAGTCATGTTTACATAGACCACAATATACCTGCAGTCATAATGCAAACAAATCTGGTCCAACCCATGTGAGACTAGGAAAGCTGTCTCGGGTGTGGACCAATCAACTTCAAGGACAGTGCGTACATTATCAGAGTTGTGTTTTTTGTTTGCATTATGACTGCAGGTATTGTGGTCTATGTAAACATGACTCCTTGTAAAAAAAGGTGTCAGTTTTGTTGCCAGATAGAAGGGTAAGAAACCAATTATCATATATTTTACTGGCAAATGAGGTGCCAATGGTGTAAATGCTTACCCCAAGCTCTCGTACTCTGATGGTGCGTTGTCTTTGAGTTGTGCGCCTTTTGGCGTCATCTGGTCCAACACCATGTGAGACTAGGCTCTAAGGAAAGCTGTCTCGGGTGTGGACCAATCAACTTCAAGGACAGTGCGTACATTATCAGAGTTGTGTTTTTTTTTGCATTCTGACCGCAGGTATTGTGGTCTATGTAAACATGACTCCTTGTAAAGAATGTGTCAGTTTTGTTGCCTGATAGAAGGGTAAAAAACTATTATCATGCAGATAATCCGTCCGCTGCCAGCAACCCGCGCTATGCCACGTGGTGACCCGTTCCACGTCAGTGCGAAATGTGTGCCGTTAAAGCCGCCACCACCCGGCACGGCCAATCGGCGAAGGGGGTTTGTGTCACGTGAACAAAACGTGGCCCCAAGTTGGTTACTCGTACAGCGCACGCCAGTTGTGTGTTGGAGAGTAAAGCCCACGCCAACATTACAATGGGGGTGGTGGTGGGTGGTTGGGTGGTTGGGTGGGTGGTTGGGTGGGTGGTTGGGTGGGTGGGTGGGTGGATGGGTGGGTGGGTGGATGGATGGATGGGTGGATGGTTGGGTGGTTGGCTGAGTGGGTGGATGGGTGGGTGGATGGGTGGTTGGGTGGGTGGGTGGGTGGTTGGGTGGGTGGTTGGTTTGGTGGGTGGGTGGGTGGGTGGTTGGGTGGTGGGTGGGTGGATGGGTGGGTGGGTGGATGGATGGATGGGTGGATGGTTGGGTGGTTGGCTGAGTGGGTGGATGGGTGGGTGGATGGGTGGTTGGGTGGGTGGGTGGGTGGTTGGGTGGGTGGTTGGTTTGGTGGGTGGGTGGTTTGGTGGGTGGGTGGTTGGTTTGGTGGGTGGTTGGGTGGGTGGGTGGGTGGTTGGTTGGATGGATGGGTGGGTGGTTGGGTGGTTGGCTGAGTGGGTGGATGGGTGGGTGGATGGGTGGTTGGGTGGGTGGGTGGTTGGGTGGGTGGTTGGTTTGGTGGGTGGGTGGTTTGGTGGGTGGGTGGTTGGTTTGGTGGGTGGTTGGGTGGTTGGGTGGTTGGGTGGGTGGGTGGGATGGTAGGTGGTTGGGTGGGTGGGTGGGTGGGTGGTTGGCTGGGTGGGTGGGTGGTTGGGTGGGTGGATGAGTGGGTGGTTGAGTGGGTGGTTGGGTGGGTGGGTGGTTGCGTGGGTGTTTAGGTGGGTGGTTGGGTGGGTGGGTGTGTGAGTGGTTGGTTGGGTGGGTGGTTGGGTGTGTGTGTGTGGTTGTCTTCTCTCTCTCTCTCAGTGAGTGAACACTGTGGGGCTGGTATCGAAGTGGCATTGCAATTTATAATCATCATCAATATCAACCAGGGCAGCATCCCTTTTTATTATTATTATTATTGAACTAGAACAATATTTACAATTTCAAATGCTGCGTGTCGGGTGGTGGCGGGTTTAACGACACAACATTTACATAGTTACGCGACCTGACCCCAAAGCAACCTCTATTAATGGATGATAATGTTCGCGAAAGCCTGCCACGTGTTAAATCTTTGAATTATTATTATTAATCATCAATTGTCTCTGCCCCCCACCCACTCCCCCACTAACCCCACCCCCCACCCACCCACCCACCACCCCCCACCCACCCAACCACCCATCCACCTATTCACCAAACCACCCATCCAACCACCCACCCAACCACCCACCCATCCACCCAACCACCCATCCAACCACACACTCAACCACCCACCCAACCACCCACCCATCCACCCATTCACCCACCCAACCACCCACCCAACCACCCACCCACCCATCCACCCATTCACCAAACCACCCATCCACCCACCCAACCACCCACCCAACCACCCCCCACCCAACCACCCACCCAACCACCCCCCACCCAACCCACCCAACCACCCACCCACCCAACCATTCACCAAACCACCCACCCATTCACCAAACCACGCATCCAACCATCCATCCACCCGACCACCCATCCAACCACCCATTCACCAATCCACCCATCCACCCATCCACCCATTCACCAAACCACCCATTCACCAAACCACCCACTCATTCACCCAACCACCCATACAACCACCCACCCAACCACACCCCCACCCCCACACCCCCCACACCCCCCCACCCCCCCCCTCCCCCCACCACCCCACACCACCCCACCCCCACCCACCGCAGGTGGCTGGAGGGCGTGGTGGACCGCCTTACGTGCCGCTCCCAGTGGGTGCTCTACCTCCGGGCCCTGCAGGAGGCCTTGTGGCCCGGCGGGCTGGTGCGGCCCACCCGGGGCGCCCGTCCCCCCGGCGTGCCCGCCGCCGAGGGCCGGCCCCGCCCGCCGGTGCCGCCGGCGCCGACGGCAACGCCGGCACCGGCGCCGCCGATCTGCCGAAGGCGGCACGGACGGCACGCGAGAAGGCGGAGGCACGGACGCAGGCCCTGAGCTGCCTGGTGGGCGTCGCTCCAGGTGGGTTGTGGGTAGGGTGGGTGGGTGGGTGAGTGGGTGGGTGGTTTGGTGGGTGGTTTGGTGGGTGGTTTGGTGGGTGGATGGTTGGGTGGGTGGGTGGTTTGGTGGGTGGTTGGGTGGGTGGGTGGGTGGTTGGGTGGGTGGGTCGGTGGTTTGAGTGGGTGGGTGGTTTGGGTGTTTGGGTGGGTGGTTTGGTGGGTTGGTGGGTGGGTGGGTGGCTGTGTGGTTTGGTGGCTGGGTGGTTTGGTGGGTGGGTGGCTGGGTGGGTGGGTGGTTTGGTGGCTGGGTAATTGGGTGGGTGGGTGGTTTGCCGGGTGTATGGTTGGGTGGGTGGGTGTGTGGGTGGTTTGCCAAGTGGATGGTTGGGTGGGTGGGTGGTTTGCTGTGTGGGTGGTTGGGTGGGTGGGTTGGTTGGTGGTTGGTGGGTGGGTGGGTTGGTTGGTGGATGGGTGGCTGGGTGGGTGGGTGGGTATGTGGGTGGTTTGCTGGGTGGGTGGGTGGTTGGGTGGTTGGGTGGGTGGGTGGTTGGGTGGTTGGGTGGGTGGGTGGTTGGGTGGGTGGTTTATTTTGTCAAGGCGCTCTTCCCCCTCCAACCCAGCAGCTTAAATATACGCTCCAAGCCTGGTGGTGTTTCATTCAGACTCTGTCTCCCCGACAGACGTGTTCTTTACCTGAGGACGGCTGCTTGCGTTGTGGCCGAAACTTCGTGAGAATTATTATGTTTTATTTTTATTATTTTATTATTTCCCTTCTACGTGACTTTACCGAAAGAACCAAGAAGATTTTTAAATCCTTTATATTAAGTTTACTTGCTTTCTTGCTTGCGCGCTTACGACCGTGCAAATCTTTCGGTCGTTTTTTAACCCACTTCCCGTGATCCAATCGAGCTGACATTTTGCACACAGACTCGTTGTGCGTGACAATTAATATTGGTGAAATTATTTTTTTCCAAAATGTTACACTTTTTAGGACAAAAATATTATATTTAATTACCAATTGCTTAATGGTGGCAGGCAATCATCTGACCCATAGGTGGCAGCCATCTCAAGCCAGAGGACGAGAGGACTCTAGCTGCCACGCATATAAAGGATTTATAGTGAAAAACTTTGTTTTTACGGGTTACATTTTGTTGTTGTTGTTGTTGGTGTGTCGCCACCGTTCAAATCGAGATGCCGGCCGTGGATGAAACGGATTAATCATTGGTGCCTTTGGCATTTCCCATTGAACCATCGCGTGCCTATAATGGACCCTTAATAGCCTCCATTAGGCTCGCTATGGCTATGATTATTCTCTTGACCTTTGTTCTATTCAGTTCAGTTCAGCTTTTTCGCTGTTGATGGATCAGGTAATTAACTGGGGCGGTGGCGGTGGTGGTGGCGGTGGTTGGAGTGGTAGTGGTAGTGGTGGTGGTTGTGGTGGCGGTCATGGTTGGAGTGCTAGTAGGTGGTGGCGGTTTTGGGAGTGGTGGGAGTGGTAGGAGTGGTGGCAGTCGTGGTTGGAGTGGTGGTGGTGGTGGGAGTGGTGGTGGTGGGAGTGGTAGGAGTGGTGGTGGGTGATGGTGGTGGTGGTAGGAGTGGTGGCCGTCGTGGTTGGAGTGGTGGTTGGTGGGGTGGTGGAAGTGGTTGGAGTGGTGGTGGGTGGTGGTGGGTAGTCATGGTTGGAGTGGTGGTGGGTGGGAGTGATCGTGGTTGGAGTGGTGAGTGGTGGTGGGTGGGGAGTGGTGGTGGTGGGTGGTGGGTGGTCATGGTTGGAGTGGTGGTGGTGGGTTGTCATGGTTAGAGTGGTGGTGGGTGGGGAGTGGTGGTGGTGGGTGGTGGTTGTCGTGGTTGGAGTGTTGGTGGGTGGGGAGTGGTGGTGGTGGGTGGTCATGGTTGGAGTGGTGGGTGGGGAGTGGTGGTGGTGGGTGGTGGGTTGTCGTGGTTGGATTGGTGGTGGGTGGGGAGTGGTGGTGGTGGGTGGTGGTGGTTGGAGTGGTGGTGGGTGGTGGTGGTGGGTTTTCGTGGTTGGAGTGGTGGTGGGTGGTGGTGGGTTGTTGTGGTTGGAGTGGTGGTTGTGGTGGTGGTCGTGGTTGGAGTGGTAGGAGTGGTGGCCGTCGTGGTTGGAGTGGTGGTTGGTGTTGGTGGGTAGTCATGGTTGGAGTGGTGGTGGGTGGGGAGTGATCGTGGTTGGAGTGGTGAGTGGTGGTGGGTGGGGAGTGGTGGTGGTGGGTGGTGGGTGGTCATGGTTGGAGTGGTGGTGGTGGGTTGTCATGGTTAGAGTGGTGGTGGGTGGGGAGTGGTGGTGGTGGGTGGTGGTTGTCGTGGTTGGAGTGTTGGTGGGTGGGGAGTGGTGGTGGTGGGTGTCATGGTTGGAGTGGTGGGTGGGGAGTGGTGGTGGTGGGTGGTGGGTTGTCGTGGTTGGATTGGTGGTGGGTGGGGAGTGGTGGTGGTGGGTGGTGGTGGTTGGAGTGTGGTGGTGGGTGGTGGGTTGTCATGGTTGGACTGGTGGTGGGTGGAGAGGGAGTGGTGGTGGTGGTGGCGGACGACCAATCAAGAGTGGCTGTTGTCGACGCTGACATTTCAGTGGGTTGTGAGAACGTGAAATATTGGTTGCACGTCCTCGCACGATCTGTTTCCTGTCCCGATCAACAACAACAACAACAACAACAACAAAAAACCCCGTCCATCACGGCGCGCGTAAGTCAAGCGTCGTAGACAAGTGAGGTCACACTGGGAAGAGACGGTGCGTCGGAGTCATTTAGGGCGATGATTTTAATATTTTTTCACTTTCTCACCCCCCCCCCCCACCCCCCGCTCCATCGCTGTCCATATTCGGTCCGCTGGCTCTGTCAAAGCGTAACCCGCGGTGGCTATGAGATGTTAACTACCTCGCCTGGTACGCAGGAGGTCGTGGGTTCGATCCCGACCATGACAACGCCTGCTGTTTTTTTGGAGTTTGCGTGTCTCTCATCATCATCATCATCACGGTGGTTAGGAGATGTTGACTACCTCGCCTGATACGCAGGAGGTCGTGGGTTCGATCCCGACCATGACAACGCCTGCTGTTTTTTTGGAGTTTGCGTGTCTCTCATCATCATCATCATCACGGTGGTTAGGAGATGTTGACTACCTCGCCTGATACGCAGGAGGTCGTGGGTTCGATCCCGACCATGACAACGCCTGCTGTTTTTTTGGAGTTTGCGTGTCTCTCATCATCATCATCATCACGGTGGCTAGGAGATGTTGACTACCTCGCCTGGTACGCAGGAGGTCGTGGGTTCGATCCCGACCATGACAACGCCTGCTGTTTTTTTGGAGTTTGCGTGTCTCTCTCTCATCATCATCACGGTGGCTAGGAGATGTTGACTACCTCGCCTGGTACGCAGGAGGTCGTGGGTTCCATCCCGACCCTGACGCCTGCTACTGTATATTTGGAGTCTGCGTGTCTCTCTCTCTCTCTCATCATCATCACGGTGGCTAGGAGATGTTAACTACCTCGCCTGGTACGCAGGAGGTCGTGGGTTCGATCCCGACCCTGACAACGCACTACAACACACAACTAATAACGAATTGGCCACGTTTTGTTTTACGTTACAAACCCCTTTACTCATTGGCCGTGTCGGGTGGTGGAGGGTTACGACACATTTATAAATAACGCGATCTCACCCAAAAGAAACCTTTCTCATGAATTATAATATTGGTCGCGACAGCCTTAGCGTGTTAACCTGAGGATTCCTCCAGTATACGTTACATATTCCGAACCCACGATCGCCCACACTCCGACAGACGGGCAGACGGATGGCAGAGGTCGCAACCGGGTACCCGATACCCGTACCCTACCCGATACCCGTACCCTACAAGATACCCGTACCCTACCAGATACCCGTACCCTACACGATACCCGTACCCTACCCGATACCCGTACCCTACCGATACCCGGCTACCCGTACCCGGCCGGGTACGGGTAGCGTTTGCGACCCTGGTGCGGCCGGGTACGGGTAACGGGTAGGCCGTGAGTCACTGGTGAGTCACCGTTTGTCACTCGTTTCACAACGTCTTGTCTCTTCTCACAATTCAAGTTCCTAGAATCAACCCACCCGCGCCTGCAACATGGCTTCATCCCAGAGGTTGCAATCGGGTACCCGATACCCGTACCCTACCCGATACCCGGCCGGGTACGGGTAGCCGGGTATCAGGTAGGGTACGGGTACCCGTTTACGACCCTGGTGCGGCCGGGTACGGGTAAGGAATCAAAACGCGTTTGCGACCTCAGACAGACAGACGGACGAGCAGGCATACGACGGACAGACGGAGAGGCAGAAGGGAGGGAGTTCACGGATCGACGCTTCCAGCCTTAGTTTTCGATTCACCTGAAGACGGCTGCTTGCGTTGTAGCCGAAACGTCGTGAGAATTATTTTATTTTATTATGTTTTATTTTTATTATTTTATTACTTCCTTCTACGTGACTTTACCGAAAGAACCAAGAAGATGCTTCCAGCCTTAGTTGCGGAGCATTAAAGAGAACGCGAATTCCTCGCGGACACAGCCTAGAACATTGCGGCCATTAGGGGTTGTGTCATTACGCAGACGTGAGCTGGGCTTGAGCGTTCAGCGGCTGCTGGGGAAATGTGCAAATCGAGACTCGGCATCTTCACGGGAAGTAGCGTGGCCAGGGTTACTAGTCAAGCGACAGAGGGGGGGAGGGATTGGTGGCAGCCAGTTTCTCTCGCTCCCTCTCTCTCTCACACTCGCTCTTCTCTCGCTC
>WFAB01002983.1:0-23116 GCA_018977245.1 Lethenteron camtschaticum | reverse complement strand
TCACCACCACCATCACCACCATCACCACCACCACCACCATCACCACCACCAACCATCACCACCACCATCCACCACCACCATCACACCACCACCACCATCACCACCACCATCACCACCCCACCATCACCACCCACCACCACCACCACCATCACCACCACCACCACCATCACCACCACCATCACCACCACCACCCACCATCACCACCATCACCACCATCATCATCACCCACCATCACCACCATCACCACCACCATCACCACCATCACCACCATCATCATCACCACCATCACCACCACCACCATCACCACCACCACCATCACCACCACCATCACCACCACCACCATCACCACCACCATCACCACCATCACCACCACCATCACCACCCACCCACTCACCCACCCACCCACTCACTCACTCACCACCCCCCTCACCACCTGCTCACCCCCCTCACCACCCCCCTCACCACCCCCTCACCCCCCTCACCACCCCCCTCACCACCTGCTCACCAGGGTGTCCTTCTCCCACAGACTCCGAGGTGAACAAGAAGCAACCCTCACCACCCTCACCACTCACCCACCCACTCACTCACTCACCTACCCACTCACCCACCTACCCACTCACCCACCCACTCACTCACCCACTCACTCACTCACTCACCTACCCACTCACTCACCCACTCACTCACTCACCTACCCACTCACCCACTCACTCACTCACCCACCCACTCACTCACTCACTCACCTACCCACTCACTCACCCACTCACTCACCCACTCACTCACTCACCTACCCACTCACCCACTCACTCACTCACCCACCCACTCACTCACCCACTCACCCACCCACTCACTCACCCACCCACTCACTCACCCACTCACTCACCCACCCACTCACCTCACCTACCCACTCACTCACCCACCCACTCACCCACCCACTCACTCACTCACCTACCCACTCACCCACCTACCCACTCACCCACCCACTCACTCACCCACTCACCCACCCACTCACTCACTCACTCACCTACCCACTCACTCACCCACTCACTCACCCACTCACTCACTCACCTACCCACTCACCCACTCACTCACTCACCCACCCACTCACTCACCCACTCACCCACCCACTCACTCACCCACCCACTCACTCACCCACTCACCCACCCACTCACTCACCCACCCACTCACCTCACCTACCCACTCACTCACCCACCCACTCACCCACCCACTCACTCACCCACTCACTCACCCACTCACTCACCTACCCACTCACTCACCCACCCACTCACCTCACCTACCCACTCACCCACCCACTCACCCACCCACTCACCCACCCACTCACTCACCCACTCACTCACCCACTCACTCACCTACCCACTCACTCACCCACCCACTCACCTCACCTACCCACTCACCCACCCACTCACCCACTCACTCACCTACCCACTCACTCACCCACCCACTCACCTCACCTACCCACTCACTCACCCACTCACCCACCCACTCACTCACCCACTCACTCACTCACCTACCCACTCACCCACTCACTCACTCACCCACCCACTCACTCACCCACTCACCCACCCACTCACTCACCCACCCACTCACCCACCCACTCACTCACCCACCCACTCACCTCACCTACCCACTCACTCACCCACCCACTCACCCACCCACTCACTCACCCACTCACTCACCCACTCACTCACCTACCCACTCACTCACCCACCCACTCACCTCACCTACCCACTCACCCACCCACTCACCCACCCACTCACCCACCCACTCACTCACCCACTCACTCACCCACTCACTCACCTACCCACTCACTCACCCACCCACTCACCTCACCTACCCACTCACCCACCCACTCACTCACCCACTCACTCACCCACTCACTCACCCACCCACTCACCTCACCTACCCACTCACTCACCCACTCACCCACCCACTCACTCACCTCACCACTCACCTACCCACTCACCCACTCACTCACTCACCACTCACCCACCCCACTCACTCACCCACTCACCCACCCACTCACTCACCCACCCACTCACTCACCCACCCACTCACTCACCCACCCACTCACCTCACCTACCCACTCACTCACCCACCCACTCACCCACCCACTCACTCACCCACTCACTCACCCACTCACTCACCTACCCACTCACTCACCCACCCACTCACCTCACCTACCCACTCACCCACCCACTCACCCACCCACTCACCCACTCACCCCCCTCACCACCCCCCTCACCCCCCTCACCACCCGCTCACCCACCCACTCACCCACCCACTCACCCACCCACTCACTCACTCACCCACTCACCTACCCACTCACTCACTCACCTACCCACTCACTCACCCACTCACCCACCCATCCACCCACCCACTCACCCACCCACTCACCCACTCACTCACTCACCCACCAATCACCTACACACTCACTCACCACCCCCCTCACCCTCACCACCTGCTCACCCCCCTCACCACCCCCCTCACCACCCCCCTCACCACCCCCCTCACCACTCCTCACCAGGGTGTCCTTCCCCCACAGACTCCCGAGGTGAACAAGAAGGAACCCTCACCACCTCCACCCTCACCACTCACCCACTCACTCACCCACTCACTCACTCACCCACTCACCCACTCACTCACTCACCCACTCACCCACCCACTCAACCACCCACTCACCCACCCACACACTCACCCACCCACCCACTCACCCACTCACTCACTCACCCACTCACCCACCCACTCAACCACTCACTCACTCACCACCCCCCTCACCACCTGCTCACCCCCTCACCACCTGCTCACCCACTCACTCACTCACCCACTCACTCACCAATCACCTACACCCTCACCCCCTGCTCACCCCTTCACCCCCCTCACCCCCCCCCCCCTCTCTCACCCCCCTCACCACCCACTCACCCCCTCACCACCTGCTCACCCACCCACCCACTCACTCACTCACCCACCCACTCACCCACTCACCCACCCACTCACCCACTCACCCACCCACTCACTCACCCACCCACTCACTCACCACCCCCCTCACCACCTGCTCACCCCCCTCACCACCCCCCTCACCACCCCCCTCACCACCTACTCACCCACCCACTCACTCACCCACCCACTCACCCACTCACCCCCCTCACCACCTGCTCACCCCCCTCACCACCTGCTCACCCCCCTCACTCACTCACCCACCCACCCACCCACTCACCCACCCACTCACCCACTCAACCACTCACTCACTCACCCCCCTCTCACCCTCACACCTGCTCACCCCTCACCCTCACCCCCTCACCCCCCTCACCACCCCCCTCACCACCCCCCTCACCACCCCCCTCACCACCCCCCTCACCACTGCTCACCAGGGTGTCCTTCCCCCACAGACTCCGAGGTGAACAAGAAGCCGCCCTCGGGCAATGGAGGAGGATGAACTCCACCCCGTATCGCCTCCATCACCCCACCGCTCACCACCTCCTCACCACCCTCCTCCTCACCACCCTCATGCGGCAGCTCCCCGTTCGCTTTCCCGTTCATTTTCATCACTCGGATCGATTATTTTCAATTGATCGGAAAAAAAAATGTTTTCGTTTGCTCACTCAATTTTTACCGCACCGACTAAACGCAAAATTACACGATTTTTAGTTTGTTCGCGTAACGTTTCGCGAGCGGCTTTCTATGCTGTCGTCGATAATTATCGTTTACTGTTATCGATCGTAAATTTAGTTTATTTTTATTGATTAAAATCGAGTTTACAACGGGGGTGACCTGAGACTAATTTTGCCACTGAGGCTGCTACCGCCGCTGCTGCTGACTGAGAGAAGACTGAGGTGGTGCAGGGGCCGAGCTTTTATAGACACCGGGTGAGAGGGGGCGGGGCTTAAAGAGGGAGGAGTTTAGAAAGGGGGTGGAGTTACGTAGCCACGCCCATTCGTACTGATTTAACGTGGGCGCGCGCCTGGCCACGCCCACATTCACGCTAGGCCACGCCCACAAACACGCCAAGCCACGCCCACTAGCGCCCAGCCCACTCGCCATTGGCCACTAAGTGGCAGTGACGTCACCAAGACGCTAGCCCCCACCCACACAGACCCCCCTACTAGCCCCACCCACACACCCCCCCACTAGCCCCCACCCGCAATTTAAAACCCCGCCCATGTCATCCACCAATGGGTGGAGGGGGATTGAAGGAGAAAGGTGGGGGCCGGAAATCGACGAGGGGGGGTGGTGACGTCACGGGTGGCGCGAGGGCGCGTTGCTTTCGAGGGGCGGGGTTAGGGGGAGGGGCGATGGGGGTGGGGTTAGGGCCGGACGTGACGTCAGGGTTAAGACCGGATGTGACGTCAGCTCAGTTAAACCCCTCCCCACCGATTGTCGAGGATTCTGATTGGTCGAGGGAGGGGGCGGGTCTAACAGCGATGACCAGTCTAGGTTTCTTGGGTTTTCGGGATAACAATTCACTTTCTTTCGGTAAAGTCTCGTCGATATAAAAATAACGATACAAAATTAAGCGAATCAAAATACAAAATTAATTAAAATAAAATAATGCTGACTGAGATCATTAAAGAAGAAAGTGATTTAAAAATAATTAAAATATTTAAATAATTAAAACAAAAACACGACGTTTCGATCGAAACACAAGCGATCGAAATTTCGTGTTTTTGTTTTAATTTTTATTTTATTTTAATAATTTTTTTATTTCTATTCCCATTTTTCTTTTATTTTCACAATTTTTTCTCTTTATTCACTTGATTTTTAATTATTTTTTCTTCTTCTATTTACGCGACTTTACCGAAAGAACCAAAGAAAGTTAATTCCTGTAATCACAAAGTTTTAAGTCAAAATATAAATTTTACTGTCAAGAGCCAGGGCCTATCTACTGCTGGATGAAGAGGAGTCCACTCACCCCACTCACTCACCCCACTCACTCAGTCACTCACCCACCCACTCACTCAGTCACTCACCCACTCACTCAGTCACTCACTCACTCACCCACTCACTCAGTCACTCACCCACTCAGTCACCCACTCAGTCACTCACCCACTCACTCAGTCACTCACTCAGTCACTCAGTCACTCACTCAGTCACTCACTCACCCACTCACTCAGTCACCCACTCACCCACCCACTCACTCAGTTACTCACCCACTCACTCAGTCACTCACTCAGTCACTCAGTCACTCACTCAGTCACTCACTCACCCACTCACTCAGTCACTCACCCACTCACTCAACCACTCTCTCATCCACTCACTCACCCACTCACCCAATCACTCACCCACTCACTCACCCACTCTCTCACCCACTCACTCAGTCACTCACTCACTCACCCAATCACTCACCCACTCACTCACCCACTCACTCAGTCACTCACTCACTCACCCACTCACTCACCCACTCTCTCACCCACTCACTCAGTCACTCACTCACTCATCACTCACCCACTCACTCACCCACTCACTCAGTCACTCACTCACCCAATCACTCACCCACTCACTCACCCACTCTCTCACCCACTCACTCAGTCACTCACTCACTCAATCACTCACCCACTCACTCACCCACTCACTCAGTCACTCACTCACCCAATCACTCACCCACTCACTCACCCAATCACTCACCCACTCACTCACTCACCCAATCACCCACTCATATTCTTAGGTTTTTTCCGGTAAAGTCACGTAGGTAAAACATCAAAATTAATGAAAATAAAATAAAAAAATCACGACGTTTCGGAGGCAACACAAGTCTCCGTAATCAGGTGGGACTGTCACAGCCGGATTAGCTGCATCAAGTGAGGCAATGATTCAAGATGTAAGCCCTTAAAAGCAAGTTGAAGGGGGGGAGGAGAGGGGGGGGCTCATCAGAATGTGGTAGCATGGAGTGCTCAACACATGGGGCAGAGAGGGGGGTGTGAGGCCTGATACACATGATAGAACAAACGAAAATGCCCCTGTTCATACCAATGCTGGCTGAACAATGAAGAGAGTACTGTTAAAAAATAACTGGGGATGTTAACACTCGGTAAAGTAAGATAGTGCCTGTCAGATAAGATGGTCCAAAAAAGTGTAATTAAGTCTTTTTTGCGTGGTTGATAACATCTTTCCAATGATTACTCACCCACTCACTCACCCACTCACTCACCCACTCACTCACCCACTCACTCACCTACACACCAACTCACCCACTCAGTCACTCACCCACCCACTCAGTCACTCACCCACTCACTCAGTCACTCACTCAGTCACTCACCCACTCACCCACTCAGTCACTCACTCACCCACTCACCCACTCAGTCACTCACTCACTCAGTCACCCACTCACTCTCTCACCCACTCACTAACTCACCCACTCACTCAGTCACTCACTCGGTCACTCACCCACTCACTCACCCACTCAGTCACTCACCCACTCACTCAGTCACTCACCCACTCACCCACCCACTCATTCTCTCACCCACCCACTCACCCACCACTCACCTACTCACTCACTCACCCACTCACCCACTCAGTCACTCACCCACTCACCCACTCAGTCACTCACCCACTCACTCACCCACTCACCTACTCAGTCACTCACTCACCCACTCACTCACCCACTCACCCGCCCACTCACCCACTCACTCACCCGCCCACTCACCCGCTCACTCACCCGCCCACTCACCCACTCACCTACCCACCCACCCACTCACTCACCCACTCACCCACTCACTCACTCACTCACCCACTCACTCACCCACTCAGCCACTCACTCACCCACTCACCCACTCACTCAGTCACTCACCTACTCACTCAGTCACTCACCCACTCACCCACCCACTCATTCTCTCACCCACTCACCCACCCACCCACTCACTCACCCACTCACCCACTCACTCACCCACTCACTCACCCACTCACCCACTCACCCACCCACTCACCCACTCACTCAGTCACCCACTCACCCACCCACCCACTCACCCACTCACCCACCCACTCACCCACTCCCTCACCTACTCACCCACACACTCATTCTCTCACCCACCCACTCACCCACTCACCCACCCACTCACCCACCACTCACCTACTCACCCACCTACTCATTCTCTCACCCACCCACCCACCCACTCACCTACACACTCACCAACTCACTCACCCACTCACCCACTCACTCACCCACCCACTCACTCACCCACTCACCCACTCACCACCTACTCACTCACCCACTCACTCACCACCACTCACTCACCTACTCACTCACCCACTCACCCACTCACTCACTCACTCAACCTACTCACTCACCCACTCACTCACTCACCCACTCACTCACCTACTCACTCACCCACTCACTCACCTACTCACTCACCCACTCACTCACTCACCCACTCACTCACCTACTCACTCACCCACTCACTCACTCACCACCCACTCACTCACCTACTCACTCACCCACTCACCCACTCACCCACTCACCCACTCACTCACCTACTCACTCACCCACTCACTCACCCACTCACTCACCTACTCACTCACCCACTCACTCACCCACTCACCCACTCACTCACCTACTCACTCACCCACTCACCCCCACTCACCCACTCACTCACCTACTCACTCACCACTCACTCACTCACCCACTCACTCACCTACTCACTCACCCACTCACTCACCCACTCACCCACTCAGCCACTCACTCACCCACTCACCCACTCACTCAGTCACTCACCTACTCACTCAGTCACTCACCCACTCACCCACCCACTCATTCTCTCACCCACTCACCCACCCACCCACTCACTCACCCACTCACCCACTCACTCACCCACTCACTCACCCACTCACCCACTCACCCACCCACTCACCCACTCACTCAGTCACCCACTCACCCACCCACCCACTCACCCACTCACCCACCCACTCACCCACTCCCTCACCTACTCACCCACACACTAATTTTCTCACCCATCCACTCACCCACTACTCACCTACTCACCCACCCACTCATTCTCTCACCCACCCACTCACCCACTCACCTACACACTCACCAACTCACTCACCCACTCACCCACTCACTCACCCACCCACTCACTCACCCACTCACCCACTCACTCACCTACTCACTCACCCACTCACTCACTCACCCACTCACTCACCTACTCACTCACCCACTCACCCACTCACTCACTCACTCACCTACTCACTCACCCACTCACTCACTCACCCACTCACTCACCCTACTCACTCACCCACTCACTCACCTACTCACTCACCCACTCACTCACTCACCCACTCACTCACCTACTCACTCACCCACTCACTCACTCACCCACCCACTCACTCACCTACTCACTCACCCACTCACTCACCCACTCACCCACTCACTCACCTACTCACTCACCCACTCACTCACCCACTCACTCACCTACTCACTCACCCACTCACTCACCCACTCACCCACTCACTCACCTACTCACTCACCCACTCACTCACTCACCCACTCACTCACCTACTCACTCACCCACTCACCCACTCACTCACTCACCTACTCACTCACCCACTCACTCACCCACTCACTCACCCTACTCACTCACCCACTCACTCACCCACTCACCCACTCACTCACCTACTCACTCACCCACTCACTCACCCACCCACTCACTCACCTACTCACTCACCCACTCACTCACCCACCACCCACTCACTCACCTACTCACTCACCCACTCACTCACCCACTCACCCACTCACTCACCTACTCACTCACCCACTCACTCACCCACTCACTCACCTACTCACTCACCCACTCACTCACCCACTCACCCACTCACTCACCTACTCACCCACTCACTCACTCACCCACTCACTCACCTACTCACTCACCCACTCACTCACCCACTCACCCCACTCACTCACCTACTCACTCACCCACTCACTCACCCACTCACCCACTCACTCACCTACTCACTCACCCACTCCACTCACTCACCCACTCACTCACCCTACTCACTCACCCACTCACTCACCCACTCACCCACTCACTCACCTACTCACTCACCCACTCACTCACTCACCCACTCACTCACCTACTCACTCACCCACTCACTCACTCACCCACTCACTCACCCACTCCCACTCACTCACCCACCCACTCACTCACCACTCACTCACCCACTCACTCACCCACTCACCCACTCACTCACCTACTCACTCACCCACTCACTCACCCACTCACTCACCTACTCACTCACCCACTCACCCCACTCACCCACTCACTCACCTACTCACTCACCCACTCACTCACTCACCCACTCACTCACCTACTCACTCACCCACTCACTCACCCACTCACTCACCACTCACTCACCCACTCACTCACCCACTCACCCACTCACTCACCTACTCACTCACCCACTCACTCACTCACCCACTCACTCACCTACTCACTCACCCACTCACCTACAACACTCACCAACTCACTCACCTACTGAGTGAGTGATGCTGCTGATACTGCTGCTGCTACTGATGATGATGTTCCTGATTATGATGCTACTTCTGTTGATGCTGCTGATGATGATGCTACTACTACTGATGATAGTGCTGATGATGATGCTACTACTGATGATGATGCTACTGATGATGATGCTACTGCTGCTGATGATGCTGATGATGATGCTACTGCTGCTGATGATGATGCTGATGATGATGCTACTGTTGCTGATGATGATGCTACTACTACTGATGATGATGCTGATGATGATGATGCTACTGCTGCTGATGATTATGCTACTACTGATGATGATGATGCTACTGCTGATGATGATACTACTGATGATGATACTACTGATGATGATACTGCTGCTGATGATGATGCTACTGATGATGATGATACTGCTACTGATGATGATACTGCTGCTACTGATGATGCTACTGCTGCTGATAATGCTACTGATGATGCTACTGATGATACTACTACTGATGATGATACTAATACTGATGATGATACCACTGCTGATAATGATGATGCTACTGATGATGCTATTGCTGATGATGATGCTACTGATGATGATAATGCTACTGATGATGATGATACTACTGCTGCTGATGATGCTGATGCTGCTGATTATAATTGAGCAGCATCAGCATCATCAGCTGGGATCAAAAGTCGCTTCCAGCTCAGCTTGAAAGTCCAGAATCCTGGGTCAGTCATGAGTTCAATGGTCACTTAACACGTAGACTCAGAGATTAACACTGAACCCTGTGGGAGTCTCAGTGACCCACCCACTCATTCACCCACTCACCTACACACCAACTCACCCACTCAGTCACTCACCCACCCACTCACCCACCCACTCAGTCACTCACCCACCCACTCACCCACTCACCCACCCACTCACTCACCCACTCACTCACCTACACACCAACTCACCCACCCACTCACCCACTCACCTACACACCCACTCACCCACCCACTCACCCACTCACTCACCTACACACCAACTCACCCACTCAGTCACTCACCCACCCACTCACCCACCCACTCACTCACCCACTCACTCACCTACACACCAACTCACCCACTCAGTCACTCACCCACTCACTCAGTCGCTCTGAGTCTCAGTGATTAACACTGAACCCTGTGGGAGCCTTAGTTTGGCTCTGTGAGCCTCAGTGACCCACTCACCCACTCACTCACCTACACACCAACTCACCCACTCAGTCACTCACCCACCCACTCACCCACTCACCCACCCACTCACTCAGTCACCCACCCACTCACCCACCCACTCACCCACTCACTCACCTACACACCAACTCACTCACTCACCCACCCACACACTCAGTCGCTCTGTGAGACTCAGTGATGAACACTGAACCCTGTGGGAGCCTTAGTCTGGCTCTGTGAGTCTCAGTGATTAACACTGAACCCTGTGGGAGCCTTAGTCTGGCTCTGTGAGACTCAGTGATGAACACTGAACCCTGTGGGAGCCTCAGTCTGGCTCTGTGAGCCTCAGTGATTAACACTGAACCCCGTGGGAGCCTCAGTCTGGCTCTGTGAGTCTCTGTGATTAACACTGAACCCTGTGGGAGCCTTAGTCTGGCTCTGTGAGTCTCAGTGATTAACACTGAACCCTGTGGGAGCCTTAGTCTGGCTCTGTGAGTCTCTGTGATTAACACTGAACCCTGTGGGAGCCTTAGTCTGGCTCTGTGAGTCTCAGTGATTAACACTGAACCCTGTGGGAGCCTTAGTCTGGCTCTGTGAGTCTCTGTGATTAACACTGAACCCTGTGGGAGCCTCAGTCTGGCTCTGTGAGCCTCAGTGATTAACACTGAACCCTGTGGGAGCCTTAGTCTGGCTCTGTGAGTCTCAGTGATTAACACTGAACCCTATGGGAGTCTCAGTGACCCACCCACTCATTCACCCACCCACTCACCCACCCACTCACCCACCCACTCACTCACTCACCCACTCACTCACCTACACACCAACTCACCCACTCAGTCACTCACTCACTCACCCACCCACTCACTCACCCAATCACTCACCCACTCACTCACCTACACACCAACTCACCCACTCAGTCACCCACTCAGTCACTCACCCACTCACCCACCCACCCACTCACCCACTCACTCACTCACCCACCCACCCACCCACTCACTCACCCAATCACTCACCCACTCACTCACCTACACACCAACTCACCCACTCAGTCACCCACTCAGTCACTCACCCACTCACCCACCCACTCACCCACTCACTCACCTACACACCAACTCACCCACTCACTCACCCACTCACCCACTCACTCACCCACTCACCCACTCACTCACTCAGTCAGTCTGTGAGTCTCAGAGATTAACACTGAACCCTGTGGGAGCCTCAGTCTGGCTCTGTGAGCCTCAGTGATTAACACTGATCCCTGTGGGAGCCTCAGTCTGGCTCTGTGAGTCTCAGTGATTAACACTGAACCCTGTGGGAGCCTCAGTCTGGCTCTGTGAGCCTCACTGATTAACACTGAACCCTGTGGGAGCCTCAGTCTGGCTCTGTGAGTCTCAGTGATTAACACTGAACCCTGTGGGAGCCTCAGTCTGGCTCTGTGAGCCTCAGTGATTAAAACTGAACCCTGTGGGAGCCTCAGTCTGGCTCTGTGAGTCTCAGTGATTAACACTGAACCCTGTGGGAGCCTCAGTCTGGCTCTGTGAGCCTCAGTGATTAACACTGAACCCTGTGGGAGCCTCAGTCTGGCTTTGTGAGTCTCAGTGATTAACACTGAACCCTGTGGGAGCCTCAGTCTGGCTCTGTGAGCCTCACTGATTAACACTGAACCCTGTGGGAGCCTCAGTCTGGCTCTGTGAGCCTCAGAGATTAACACTGAACCCTGTGGGAGCCTCAGTCTGGCTCTGTGAGTCTCAGAGATTAACACTGAACCCTGTGGGAGCCTCAGTCTGGCTCTGTGAGTCTCAGTGATTAACACTGAACCCTGTGGGAGCCTTAGTCTGGCTCTGTGAGTCTCAGTGATTAACACTGAACCCTGTGGGAGCCTCAGTCTGGCTCTGTGAGTCTCAGTGATTAACACTGAACCCTGTGGGAGCCTCAGTCTGGCTCTGTGAGTCTCAGAGATTAACACTGAACCCTGTGGGAGCCTCAGTCTGGCTCTGTGAGTCTCAGTGATTAACACTGAACCCTGTGGGAGCCTTAGTCTGGCTCTGTGAGCCTCAGTGATTAACACTGAACCCTGTGGGAGCCTCAGTCTGGCTCTGTGAGCCTCAGTGATCAACACTGAACCCTGTGGGAGCCTCAGTCTGGCTCTGTGAGCCTCAGTGATTAACACTGAACCCTGTGGGAGCCTTAGTCTGGCTCTGTGAGTCTCAGTGATTAACACTGAACCCTGTGGGAGCCTCAGTCTGGCTCTGTGAGCCTCAGAGATTAACACTGAACCCTGTGGGAGCCTCAGTCTGGCTCTGTGAGCCTCAGTGATTAACACTGAACCCTGTGGGAGCCTTAGTCTGGCTCTGTGAGTCTCAGAGATTAACACTGAACTCTGTGGGAGCCTTAGTCTGGCTCTGTGAGCCTCAGTGATTAACACTGAACCCTGTGGGAGCCTCAGTCTGGCTCTGTGAGTCTCAGTGATTAACACTGAACCCTGTGGGAGCCTCAGTCTGGCTCTGTGAGCCTCAGTGATTAACACTGAACCCTGTGGGAGCCTTAGTCTGGCTCTGTGAGTCTCAGAGATTAACACTGAACCCTGTGGGAGCCTCAGTCTGGCTCTGTGAGCCTCAGAGATTAACACTGAACCCTGTGGGAGCCTCAGTCTGGCTCTGTGAGTCTCAGAGATTAACACTGAACCCTGTGGGAGCCTCAGTCTGGCTCTGTGAGCCTCAGAGATTAACACTGAACCCTGTGGGAGCCTCAGTCTGGCTCTGTGAGTCTCAGAGATTAACACTGAACCCTGTGGGATCCTCAGTCTGGCTCTGTGAGCCTCACTGATTAACACTGAACCCTGTGGGAGCCTCAGTCTGGCTCTGTGAGCCTCACTGATTAACACTGAACCCTGTGGGATCCTCAGTCTGGCTCTGTGAGTCTCACTGATTAACACTGAACCCTGTGGGAGCCTCAGTCTGGCTCTGTGAGCCTCACTGATTAACACTGAACCCTGTGGGAGCCTCAGTCTGGCTCTGTGAGCCTCACTGATTAACACTGAACCCTGTGGGATCCTCAGTCTGGCTCTGTGAGTCTCACTGATTAACACTGAACCCTGTGGGAGCCTCAGTCTGGCTCTGTGAGTCTCACTGATTAACACTGAACCCTGTGGGATCCTCAGTCTGGCTCTGTGAGCCTCACTGATTAACACTGAACCCTGTGGGATCCTCAGTCTGGCTCTGTGAGCCTCACTGATTAACACTGAACCCTGTGGGATCCTCAGTCTGGCTCTGTGAGTCTCACTGATTAACACTGAACCCTGTGGGAGCCTCAGTCTGGCTCTGTGAGCCTCACTGATTAACACTGAACCCTGTGGGATCCTCAGTCTGGCTCTGTGAGTCTCACTGATTAACACTGAACCCTGTGGGATCCTCAGTCTGGCTCTGTGAGTCTCACTGATTAACACTGAACCCTGTGGGAGCCTCAGTCTGGCTCTGTGAGCCTCAGTGACCCACCCACTCACCCACTCAGTCACTCACCCACCCACTCAGTCACTCACCCACCCACTCAGTCACTCACCCACCCACTCACCCACCCACTCACTCACCCACTCACTCACCTACACACCAACTCACTCACCCACCCACTCAGTCACTCACCCACTCACTCACCCACCCACTCACCTACACACCAACTCACCCACCCACTCACCTACACACCAACTCACTCACCCACTCACCCACCCATTCACCCACTCACTCACCCACTCACCCACTACTCACTCACCCACTCACTCACCCACTCACCCACTCACTCACCCACTCACTCACCCATTCACGCACCCACTCACCTACATACCAACTCACTCACCCACCCACTCACTCACCCACTCACCCACTCACTCACCCACTCACCCACTCACCCACTCACCCATTCACCCACTCACCCACTCACTCACCCACTCACTCAGTCGCTCTGTGAGCCTCAGAGATTAACACTGAACTCTGTGGGAGCCTCAGTCTGGCTCTGTGAGCCTCACTGATTAACACTGAACCCTGTGGGAGCCTCAGTCTGGCTCTGTGAGCCTCAGTGACCCACCCACTCACCCACTCAGTCACTCACCCACTCACTCACTCACCCACTCACTCACTCACTCACCCACTCACTCACCCACCCACTCACTCACTCACTCACCCACCCACTCACTCACCCACTCAGTCACTCACCCACTCACTCAGTCGCTCTGTGAGCCTCAGAGATTAACACTGAACTCTGTGGGAGCCTCAGTCTGGCTCTGTGAGCCTCAGTGACCCACCCACTCACCCACTCAGTCACTCACCCACTCACTCACTCACCCACTCACTCACTCACCCACTCACTCACCCACCCACTCACTCACTCACTCACCCACCCACTCACTCACCCACTCAGTCACTCACCCACTCACTCAGTCGCTCTGTGAGCCTCAGTGATTAACACTGAACCCTGTGGGAGCCTCAGTCTGGCTCTGTGAGCCTCAGTGATTAATACTGAACCCTGTGGGAGCCTCAGTCTGGCTCTGTGAGCCTCAGTGATTAACACTGAACCCTGTGGGAGTCTCAGTGATTAACGCTGAACCCTGTGGGAGCCTCAGTCTGGCTCTGTGAGTCTCAGAGATTAACACTGAACCCTGTGCGAGCTTCAGTCTGGCTCTGTGAGCCTCAGTGATTAATACTGAACCCTGTGGGAGCCTTAGTCTGGCTCTGTGAGCCTCAGTGATTAACACTGAACCCTGTGGGAGCCTCAGTCTGGCTCTGTGAGCCCTCGTGAAATGACTATCCGGTGTTACATCATCTTATCGATTTCAAAGGTCCGATCCATGGATGTTGTCCAATGCGGTATACCATTTACAAACCAGATTATCGCGACGCCCTTAAGCGCTCCATGAATTTCAAACGCTGCTGTCAATCGATTCTATGCGGTCTATGATTTACAAACGTGGTCAACGCGATGCTCTAAAGCGGTCTACGAATTTCAATTGCCTGAGTCGATGCGGTCTACGCATTGCAATTGACTGAGTCGATGCGGTCTACGAATTACAAAGGCGCGTCTGCGCGACGCTCTTAAGCGGTGTACGGATTTCAATGGCGAGAATCAGCGTATCCCTATGCGGTCTACGAATTACAAAGCCGGGTCAAAGCGATACAACAGAGACCCATAGAGACCCATAGAGACCCACAGAGACCCACAGAGACCCACAGAGACCCATAGACACCCATAGAGACCCATAGAGACCCATAGAGATGCACAGAGACCCATAGACACCCATAGAGACCCACAGAGACCCATAGAGACCCATAGAGACCCACAGAGACCCACAGAGACCCATAGACACCCATAGACACCCATAGAGACCCATAGAGACCCATAGAGATGCACAGAGACCCATAGAGACCCATAGAGACCCACAGAGACCCATAGACACCCACAGAGACCCACAGAGACCCCCATAGAGACCCACAGAGACCCACACAGAGACCCATAGACACCCACAGAGACCCATAGAGACCCACAGACACCCATAGAGACCCACAGAGACCCAAAGACACGCATAGACACCCACAGAGACCCACAGAGACCCATAGAGACCCACAGAGACCCACAGACACCCACAGAGACCCACACAGACCCATAGAGACCCACAGACACCCACAGACACCCATAGAGACCCACAGAGAACCATAGAGACCCATAGAGACCCACAGAGAGACCCACAGAGACCCAGACAGACCCATAGAGACCCACAGACCCCCATAGAGACCCACACAGAGACCCATAAACACCCATAGAGACCCATAGACACCCATAGAGACCCACAGACACCCATAGAGACCCACAGAGACCCACACAGAGACCCGTAGACACCCACAGAGACCCATAGAGACCCACAGACACCCATAGAGACCCACACAGAGACCCATAGAGACCCACAGAGACCCAAAGACACGCATAGACACCCACAGAGACCCACAGAGACCCATAGAGACCCACAGACACCCACAGAGACCCACACAGACCCATAGAGACCCACAGAGACCCATAGACACCCATAGAGACCCATAGACACCCATAGATACCCACAGAGAACCATACAGAGACCCACATAGACCTATAGAGACCCACAGACACCCATAGAGACCCACACAGAGACCCATAGAGACCCACAGAGACCCATAGACACCCACAGAGACCCATAGACACCCACAGAGACCCATAGACACCCATAGAGACACACAGAGACCCCCATAGAGACCCACAGAGACCCATAGAGACCCAAATACACCCATAGAGACCCATAGACACCCACAGAGACCCATAGACACCCATAGAGACCCACACAGAGACCCATATACACCCATAGAGACCCACAGAGACCCAAAGACACCCACAGAGACCCACAGAGACCCATAGAGATCCACAGAGACCCACAGACACCCACAGAGACCCACAGAGACCCATAGAGATCCACAGAGACCCAAACAGACCCACAGAGACCCACAGAGAACCGTACAGAGACCCACATAGACCCATAGAGACCCACAGACACCCATAGAGACCCACACAGAGACCCATAGACACCCATAGAGACCCATAGACATCCATATACACCCACAGAGACCCATAGAGACCCATAGAGATGCACAGAGACCCATAGACACCCACAGACCCATAGAGATCCATAGACACCCACAAAGACGCATATACACCCATAGAGACCCATAGAGACCCATAGAGACCCACAGAGACCCATAGACACCCACACAGAGACCCATAGAGATGCACAGAGACCCATAGACACCCATAGAGACCCACATAGACCCATAGAGACCCACAGAACCTCATAGAGACCCATATACACCCATAGACACCCACAGAGACCCATAGACACCCATAGAGACCCACAGAGACCCATAGAGACCCATAGACAGCCACAGAGACCCATAGAGACCCATAGACACCCACAGAGACCCATAGAGACCCATAGACACCCATAGAGACCCACATAGAGACCCACAGAGACCCACACAGAGACCCATAGAGACCCATAGACACCCACAGAGACCCACAGAGACCCACAGAGACCCATAGACACCCACAGAGACCCCCATAGACACCCATAGAGACCCACATAGACCCATAGAGACCCACAGAAACTCATAGAGACCCATATACACCCATAGACACCCACAGAGACCCATAGACACCCATAGAGACCCACAGAGACCCACAGACACCCATAGACACCCACAGAGACCCATAGAGACCCACAGACACCCATAGAGACCCACAGAGACCCATAGAGACCCATAGAGACCCATAGACACCCATAGACACCCATAGAGACCCACACAGAGACCCACATAGACCCATAGACACCCACAGAGACCCATAGACACCCACAGAGACCCACAGAGACCCACAGAGACCCATAGAGACCCATATACACCCATAGACACCCACAGAGACCCATAGACACCCATAGAGACCCACAGAGACCCACAGACACCCATAGACACCCACAGAGACCCATAGAGACCCATAGAGACCCACAGACACCCATAGAGACCCACAGAGACCCATAGACACCCATATAGACCCATAGACACCCATAGAGACCCACACAGAGACCCACATAGGCCCATAGACACCCACAGAGACCCATAGACACCCACAGAGACCCACAGAGACCCACAGAGACCCACAGAGACCCATAGACACCCACAGAGACCCATAGAGACCCATAGAGACACAGACACCCATAGAGACCCACAGAGACCCATAGAGACCCATAGACACGCACAGAGACACATAGAGACCCACATAGACCCATAGAGACCCACATAGACCCATAGACACCCACAGAGACCCATAGAGACACACAGACACCCATAGAGACCCACAGAGACCCATAGAGACCCACAGAGACCCATAGAGACCCACAGAGACCCACAAAGACCCATAGACACCCACAGAGACCCATAGAGACCCACAGAGACCCATAGACACTCACAGAGACCCATAGACACCCACAGAGACCCATAGAGACCCACAGACACCCATAGAGACCCACAGAGACCCATAGAGACCCACAGAGACCCATAGACACCCACAGAGACCCATAGACACCCATAGAGACCCATAGACACCCATAGAGACCCACAGAGACCCATAGAGACCCACAGAGACCCACATACACCCATAGAGACCCATATACACCCATAGAGACCCATAGACACCCATAGACACCCACAGAGACCCATAGAGACCCATAGACACCCATAGAGACCCACAGAGACCCATAGAGACCCACAAAGACCCACAGACACCCATAGAGACCCATAGACACCCATAAAGACCCATAGACACCCATAGAGACCCATAGACACCCATAGAGACCCACAGAGACCCACAGAGACCCAGAGAGACCCACAGAGACCCATAGAGAACCATAGACACCCATAGAGACCCACATAGACCCACAGAGACCCACAGAGACCCACAGACACCCATAGACACCCACAGAGACCCACAGAGACCCACAGACACCCATAGACACCCACAGAGACCCATAGAGACCCATAGAGACCCACAGACACCCATAGAGACCCACAGAGACCCATAGAGACCCACAGAGACCCATAGAGACCCATAGACACCCACAGAGACCTATAAAGACCCATAGACACCCATAGAGACCCACAGAGACCCACAGAGACCCATAGAGACCCACAGAGACCCATAGAGACCCACAGAGACCCACAGACACCCATAGACACCCACAGACACCCATAGACACCCACAGAGACCCATAGAGACCTACAGAGACCCATAGAGACCCATAGAGACCCACAGAGACCCATAGAGACCCATAGACACCCACAGAGACCTATAAAGACCCATAGACACCCATAGAGACCCACAGAGACCCACAGACACCCATAGACACCCACAGAGACCCATAGAGACCCATAGACACCCATAGAGACCCATAGACACCCACAGAGACCCACGGAGACCAACAGACATCCATAGACACCCACAGAGACCCACAGAGACCCATTGAGACCCACAGACATCCATAGACACCCACAGAGACCCACATAGACCCATAGAGACCCACAGAGACCCATAGACACCCATAGAGACCCACAGAGACCCATATGTTTGTTTTTCTCTCGTTCAACAATTCGTTGGGAAGAGTTAGAACAAGCTGTGCCCATCACAGTAAAGCTGGGAGTCTGAAACACGCAGAAGTACACGATCAGAAGCTGTTAAAGCTATTTATGAAGGACTGGATGAACTAGTAGGGCTGCTAGACAAATCATCGAAGTATGTAACTATGACGCCTGAAACCATAGACACCCACAGAGACCCATAGACACCCACAGAGACCCATAGAGACCCACAGACACACATAGAGACCCACGGAGACCCATAGAGACCCACAGAGACCCATAGAGACCCACAGAGACCCATAGACACCCATAGAGACCCATAGAGACCCACAGAGACCCATAGACACCCACAGAGACCCATAGAGACCCATAGAGACCCACAGAGACCCACAGACACCCATAGACACCCACAGAGACCCATAGACACCCACAGAGACCCATAGAGACCCACAGACACACATAGAGACCCACGGAGACCCATAGAGACCCACAGAGACCCATAGAGACCCACAGAGACCCATAGACACCCATAGAGACCCATAGAGACCCACAGAGACCCATAGACACCCACAGAGACCCATAGAGACCCATAGAGACCCACAGAGACCCACAGACACCCATAGACACCCACAGAAACCCATAGACACCCACAGAGACCCATAGAGACCCACAGACACACATAGAGACCCACAGAGACCCATAGACACCCACAGAGACCCATAGAGACCCACAGAGACCCATAGAGACCCATAGAGACCCACAGAGACCCATAGAGACCCATAGACACCCACAGAGACCTATAAAGACCATAGACACCCATAGAGACCCACAGAGACCCATAGACACCCACAGAGACCCATAGACACCCACAGAGACCCATAGAGACCCATAGACACCCACAGAGACCTATAAAGACCCATAGACACCCATAGTGACCCACAGAGACCCACAGACACCCATAGACACCCACAGAGACCCATAGAGACCCATAGACACCAATAGAGACCCATAGACACCCACAGAGACCCACGGAGACCAACAGACATCCATAGACACCCACAGAGACCCACAGAGACCCATTGAGACCCACAGACATCCATAGACACCCACAGAGACCCACATAGACCCATAGACACCCACAGAGACCCACAGAGACCCACAGAGACCCACAGACACCCATAGACACCCACAGAGACCCACAGAGACCCACAGACACCCATAGACACCCACAGAGACCCATAGAGACCCATAGAGACCCACAGACACCCATAGAGACCCACAGAGACCCATAGAGACCCACAGAGACCCATAGAGACCCATAGACACCCACAGAGACCTATAAAGACCCATAGACACCCATAGAGACCCACAGAGACCCACAGAGACCCATAGAGACCCACAGAGACCCATAGAGACCCACAGAGACCCACAGACACCCATAGACACCCACAGACACCCATAGACACCCACAGAGACCCATAGAGACCTACAGAGACCCATAGAGACCCATAGAGACCCACAGAGACCCATAGAGACCCATAGACACCCACAGAGACCTATAAAGACCCATAGACACCCATAGAGACCCACAGAGACCCACAGACACCCATAGACACCCACAGAGACCCATAGAGACCCATAGACACCCATAGAGACCCATAGACACCCACAGAGACCCACGGAGACCAACAGACATCCATAGACACCCACAGAGACCCACAGAGACCCATTGAGACCCACAGACATCCATAGACACCACAGAGACCCACATAGACCCACAGAGACCCACAGAGACCCATATAGACCCATTGAGACCCACAGACATCCATAGACACCCATAGACACCCACAGAGACCCATAGAGACCCACAGAGACCCACATAGACCCATTGAGACCCACAGAGACCCATAGAGACCCATAGACACCCACAGAGACCCACAGAGACCCACAGAGACCCATATGTTTGTTTTTCTCTCGTTCAACAATTCGTTGGGAAGAGTTAGAACAAGCTGTGCCCATCACAGTAAAGCTGGGAGTCTGAAACACGCAGAAGTACACGATCAGAAGCTGTTAAATCTATTTATTTAGCACTGGATGAACTGGTAGGGCTGCTAGACAAATTATCGGAGTATGTAACTTTGACGCCTGAAACCAGAAGTGATACAGAACAGGTTGCAGGCAACGCGTATTAAATATTAACTTCATAGTTTTATGACATTTGTGGAATGTCATTCAGAAGCTCTTACAGGATCCTACTGTGAATTTCAAGGAAGCAGCAACCGATGTTGAATCTTTGGAGCGTGGATTTGTCAAGCTTCGTGATGATTTGAGCCAAGTTGCTGTAGAAAACGCCAAAACAAAATGCAACAGCCTCGGGGCATCGATGTGGACAGAAGAATTAGAATTTTTCAGATGCCAGGAGAAGTGGCAAGAGTTGCGGGACTTTCATCAAAAGAAGAATCTGTGCGCGTTATGAAGAGCGTATTTGATCGACTTCTACAGGAGATGCCAACACGGTTTTTTACGACTGAAAGACCTGAACACAAAGTTTGGGATTTCTGCTGGACGTCAAAACTCTCCTATCCGACACGGATGTCGATGCAATTCGTCGAAATTGCCACAGATTTTGTCGAATTTCTATGACACACATTCTAACTTAGCAATCTTTGAAATAGGTAATCGAGCGGCCTGTGCGTTGTGTGTTGCATTACATCACATTTCGATATTTTGCTAGATTATCTAATTTCAGTGTGTTCTTCTGATTTTCAAGCTTGCGTGCCGTACCACCGGGCTGTGCGTTGTGTGTTGACCGACTCTCTGTGTTGCATTACATCACATTTCAATATTTTGCTAGATTATCTAATTTAGCGCGTCTTTCTCCTGATTTTCAAGCTTGCGTGCCATACCATGTCATTATCTTACCGCTGTCTGTTCTCTCTGCCTGTGTCCTCTCTTTGGAATTCTCACACTTGAATTCTAACTTAGCAATCTTTGAAATAGGTAATCGACCGGGCTGTGCGTTCATTGTGCGTTGACCGACTCTCTGTGTTGCATTGCATTACATTTCGATATTTTGCTAGATTATCTAATTTCAGTGTGTCTTTCTCCTGATTTTCAAGCTTGCGTACCGTACCACCGGGCTATGCGTTGTGTGTTGACCGACTCTCTGTGTTGCATTGCATTACATTTCGATATTTTGCTAGATTATCTAATTTCAGTGTGTCTTTCTCCTGATTTTCAAGCTTGCGTACCGTACCACCGGGCTAT
>WFAB01002982.1:0-15000 GCA_018977245.1 Lethenteron camtschaticum | reverse complement strand
GTAGTAGTAGCTGCTGCACATGCAGCTACTACTACACATGCAGCTACTGCTACACATGCAGTAGTAGCTGCTACACATGCAGCTACTACTACACATGTAGTAGTAGCTGCTACACATGCAGCTACTACTACACATGTAGTAGTAGCTGCTACACGTGTAGCTACTACTACACATGTAGTAGTAGCTGCTACACATGCAGCTACTACTACACATGCAGCTACTACTACACATGTAGTAGTAGCTGCTGCACATGCAGCTACTACTACACATGCAGCTACTGCTACACATGCAGTAGTAGCTGCTGCACATGCAGCTACTACTACACATGTAGTAGTAGCTGCTACATGCAGCTACTACTACCACATGCAGCTACTACTACACATGTAGTAGTAGCTGCTGCACATGCAGCTACTACTACACATGCAGCTACTACTACACATGTAGTAGTAGCTGCTACACATGCAGCTACTACTACACATGTAGTAGTAGCTGCTGCACATGCAGCTACTACTACACATGCAGCTACTACTACACATGTAGTAGTAGCTGCTGCACATGCAGCTACTACTACACATGTAGTAGTAGCTGCTACACATGCAGCTACTACTACACATGTAGTAGTAGCTGCTACACATGCAGCTACTACTACACATGCAGCTACTACTACACATGTAGTAGTAGCTGCTACACGTGTAGTAGTAGCTGCTGCACATGCAGCTACTACTACACGTGTAGCAGCTACTACTACACATGTAGTAGTAGCTGCTACACGTGTAGTAGTAGCTGCTACACATGCAGCAGCTACTACACATGCAGCTACTACTACACATGCCGCTACTACTACACATGTAGTAGTAGCTGCTACACATGCAGCTACTACTACACATGCAGCTACTACTACACATGCAGTAGTAGCTGCTACACATGCAGCTACTACTACACATGTAGTAGTAGCTGCTACACATGCAGCTACTACTACACATGCAGCTACTACTACACATGCAGCTACTACTACACATGCAGTAGTAGCTACTACTGCACATGCAGCTACTACTACACATGTAGTAGTAGCTGCTACACATGCAGCTACTACTACACATGCAGCTACTACTACACATGCAGCTACTACTAAACATGCAGTAGTAGCTACTACTGCACATGCAGCTACTACTACACATGTAGTAGTAGCTGCTACACATGCAGCTACTACTACACATGCAGCTACTACTACACATGCAGCTACTACTAAACATGCAGTAGTAGCTACTACTGCACATGCAGCTACTACTACACGTGTAGTAGTAGCTGCTGCACATGCAGCTACTACTACACATGCAGCTACTACTACACATGCAGCTACTACTACACGTGTAGTAGCTACTACACATGTAGTAGTAGCTGCTGCACATGCAGCTACTTGTGCTACTGGAGAGGCGAGGTGAGAACAAGAATAGAAACTATCTGTCACCTTACCGCGCTCGTTCCTGTGCAGAGACATCCGACTCGTTTGCCGAACCTGAACGAAAACAATTGAACAGCCATCACAACCTTGTTGTCCATCACGGTGGCTAGGAGATGTTGACTACCTCGCCTGGTACACAGGAGGTCGTGGGTTCTATCCAGACCCTGACACCCGCTGCTGTATATTTGGAGTTTGCGTGTCTCTCTCTCTCACCATCATCACGGTGGCTAGGAGATCTTAACTACCTCGCCTGGTACACTGGAGGTCGTGGGTTCTATCCAGACCCTGACACCCGCTGCTGTATATTTGGAGTTTGCGTCTCTCATCATCATCATCATCATCACGGTGGCTAGGAGATGTTAACTACCTCGCCTGGTATACAGGAGGTCGTGGGTTCGATCCCGACCCTGACGCCTGCTGCTGCTGTATATTTGGAGTTGGCGTGTCTCTCTCTCATCATCATCACGGTGGCTAGGAGATGTTAACTACCTCGCCTGGTATGCAGGAGGTCGTGGGTTCTGTGAGATGTGAACTACCTCGCCTGGTACGCAGGAGGTCGTGGGTTCTGTGAGATGTTAACTACCTCGCCTGGTATGCAGGAGGTCGTGGGTTCTGTGAGATGTTAACTACCTCGCCTGGTACGCAGGAGGTCGTGGGTTCGATCCAGACCCTGACGCCTGCTGCTGTATATTTGGAGTTTGCGTGTCTCTCTCATCATCATCACGGTGGCTAGGAGATGTTAACTACCTCGCCTGGTACGCAGGAGGTCGTGGGTTCGATTCCGACCCTGACGCCTGCTGCTGTATATTTGGAGTTTGCGTGTCTCTCTCATCATCATCACGGTGGCTAGGAGATGTTAACTACCTCGCCTGGTACACAGGAGGTCGTGGGTTCTATACAGACCCTGACGCCTGCTGCTGTTTATTTGGAGTTTGCGTGTCTCTCTCAGCATCATCACGGTGGCTAGGAGATGTTGACTACCTCGCCTGGTACACAGGAGGTCGTGGGTTCGATCCTGACCCTGACGCCTGCTGCTGTATATTTGGAGTTGGCGTCTCTCTCATCATCATCATCACGGTGACTACGAGATGTTAACTACCTCGCCTGGTACACAGGAGGTCGTGGGTTCGATCCCGACCCTGACGCCTGCTGCTGTATATTTGGAGTTGGCGTCTCTCTCATCATCATCATCACGGTGGCTAGGAGATGTTGACTACCTCGCCTGGTACACAGGAGGTCGTGGGTTCGATCCTGACCCTGACGCCTGCTGCTGTATATTTGGAGTTTGCGTGTCTCTCTCTCATCATCATCATCATCACGGTGGCTAGGAGATGTTGACTACCTCGCCTGGTGTACAGGAGGTCGTGGGTTCTATACAGACCCTGACGCCTGCTGCTGTTGTATATTTGGAGTTTGCGTCTTTCTCTCATCATCATCATCATCACGGTGGCTAGGAGATGTTAACTACCTCGCCTGGTGTACAGGAGGTCGTGGGTTCCATCCCGACCCTGACGCCTGCTGCTGTATATTTGGAGTTTGCGTGTCTCTCATCATCATCACGGTGGCTAGGAGATGTTAACTACCTCGCCTGGTGTACAGGAGGTCGTGAGTTCCATCCCGACCCTGACACCCGCTGTATATTTGGAGTTTGCGTGTCTCTCTCTCATCATCATCACGGTGGCTAGGAGATGTTAACTACCTCGCCTGGTACGCAGGAGGTCGTGGGTTCTATCCAGACCCTGACACCCGCTGCTGTATATTTGCGTGTCTCTCTTTCTCTCTCCCATGGCCGTGTGTATTTTTCTCCAGGCCCGCCTGATTATCCCTCCACATGTGAACTGAAGGTCACCCGTGTTCAACAAGAGTCACTTGGCCAACGTCAGTGGCGGCTCCTGCAAAATCTCTCAGGGGGGGCAAATGTCTGGATGATTGACAAGGATAAGGTCCCACCCATGCAATGGATAAATTAACAGCTTCAGCATGTAAAGGCGACTTCACTTGTTTAATATTAATGACAAATAAAGTGACTCTTACAATACATCTCCTTGTTTGTTTCTATACTCACTATTAATACAATCCACTCAGTTTATTTTATTAAAGATTCCACTAGGTGGCGACAAATTATATTGTCGACTGAAACGTGCTTACGTATGATGACGTGAGCACGTATGATGACGTGAGCACGTTAGTGCGAGCCCTCCCGGAAGCCGTAGAGAATGCATTGGAGCGCCCGCCGGTCGAAAAAAAACACCTTTCAATGTAAGTCTACGGGAACACTCGGGGCGATTCTCAGCCGGAGTGAAATCGCCCAAAAAGAGGCGGTACTCCACAGAACGTGACATGACGCCGATTGGACTATATCCAGAGGCTGCACAGTGACGGCTAGCGTGACTCTGTGGTTGAGATTGGTGGTGCGTCGCCCAATCGCCCTCATGAAGAAACCGCCCCTGGCCAACGTGAACGTCCACACGGAGGCGAGCCGACTCCGTTGAGCCGCCGCTGCTAGGCGACGAGAAGAGGGTCGCTCCCGAAGAGAGAGACACGCACGGCCACGTCCGTCGCACCTCGCACGAGAAATTATTCCAGTTGAACATTCACCAGTTGAATTTCGATTGGAAGCTTTCCCATGCGCGTGTTTCATTGCTTCTACATGCTGCTAACATTCCCTCCCTTTGTTAATGCTACCCCCTGTCCCCCTTCATTTGGTGCTGCTGATCCTGCATAATGCACGGGCATTATATGACTTTGAAACCCCGCCGCTCACCTCCTACGCATTTCCCATGAATATGCTGAATTCCTAATTGGTTCTTTACCCTTCTATCTGGCAACAAAACTGACACCTTTTTACAAGGAGTCATGTTTGCATAGACCGCAATACCTGCAGTCATTATACAAACAAAAGAACACAACTCTGATAATGTATGCACTGTCCTTGAAGTTGATTGGTCCACACCCGAGACAGCTTTCCTTAGAGCCTAGTCTCACATGGTCCTTGAAGTTGATTGGTCCACACCCGAGACAGCTTTCCTTAGAGCCTAGTCTCACATGGTCCTTGAAGTTGATTGGTCCACACCCGAGACAGCTTTCCTTAGAGCCTAGTCTCACATGGTCCTTGAAGTTGATTGGTCCACACCCGAGACAGCTTTCCTTAGAGCCTAGTCTCACATGGTCCTTGAAGTTGATTGGTCCACACCCGAGACAGCTTTCCTTAGAGCCTAGTCTCACATGGTCCTTGAAGTTGATTGGTCCACACCCGAGACAGCTTTCCTTAGAGCCTAGTCTCACATGGTCCTTGAAGTTGATTGGTCCACACCCGAGACAGCTTTCCTTAGAGCCTAGTCTCACATGGTCCTTGAAGTTGATTGGTCCACACCCGAGACAGCTTTCCTTAGAGCCTAGTCTCACATGGTCCTTGAAGTTGATTGGTCCACACCCGAGACAGCTTTCCTTAGAGCCTAGTCTCACATGGTCCTTGAAGTTGATTGGTCCACACCGAGACAGCTTTCCTTAGAGCCTAGTCTCACATGGTCCTTGAAGTTGATTGGTCCACACCCGAGACAGCTTTCCTTAGAGCCTAGTCTCACATGGTCCTTGAAGTTGATTGGTCCATACCCGAGACAGCTTTCCTTAGAGCCTAGTCTCACATGGTCCTTGAAGTTGATTGGTCCACACCCGAGACAGCTTTCCTTAGAGCCTAGTCTCACATGGTCCTTGAAGTTGATTGGTCCACACCCGAGACAGCTTTCCTTAGAGCCTAGTCTCACATGGTCCTTGAAGTTGATTGGTCCACACCCGAGACAGCTTTCCTTAGAGCCTAGTCTCACATGGTCCTTGAAGTTGATTGGTCCACACCCGAGACAGCTTTCCTTAGAGCCTAGTCTCACATGGTCCTTGAAGTTGATTGGTCCACACCCGAGACAGCTTTCCTTAGAGCCTAGTCTCACATGGTCCTTGAAGTTGATTGGTCCACACCCGAGACAGCTTTCCTTAGAGCCTAGTCTCACATGGTCCTTGAAGTTGATTGGTCCACACCCGAGACAGCTTTCCTTAGAGCCTAGTCTCACATGGTCCTTGAAGTTGATTGGTCCACACCCGAGACAGCTTTCCTTAGAGCCTAGTCTCACATGGTCCTTGAAGTTGATTGGTCCACACCCGAGACAGCTTTCCTTAGAGCCTAGTCTCACATGGTCCTTGAAGTTGATTGGTCCACACCCGAGACAGCTTTCCTTAGAGCCTAGTCTCACATGGTCCTTGAAGTTGATTGGTCCACACCCGAGACAGCTTTCCTTAGAGCCTAGTCTCACATGGTCCTTGAAGTTGATTGGTCCACACCCGAGACAGCTTTCCTTAGAGCCTAGTCTCACATGGTCCTTGAAGTTGATTGGTCCACACCCGAGACAGCTTTCCTTAGAGCCTAGTCTCACATGGTCCTTGAAGTTGATTGGTCCACACCCGAGACAGCTTTCCTTAGAGCCTAGTCTCACATGGTCCTTGAAGTTGATTGGTCCACACCCGAGACAGCTTTCCTTAGAGCCTAGTCTCACATGGTCCTTGAAGTTGATTGGTCCACACCCGAGACAGCTTTCCTTAGAGCCTAGTCTCACATGGTCCTTGAAGTTGATTGGTCCACACCCGAGACAGCTTTCCTTAGAGCCTAGTCTCACATGGGTTGGACCAGATGACGCCAAAAGGCGCACAACTCAAGGACAATGCACCATCAGAGTATGAGAGCTCGGGGCAAGCATCTACACTATGGGGACCTCATTTGCCAGTAAAAATATGATAATTGGTTCTTTACCCTTCTATCTGGCAACAAAACTGACACCTTTTGTTGCCAGATAGAAGGGTAAAGAACCAATTATCATATTTGTACTGGCAAATGAGGTCCCCATAATGCTGAATTCCTCTTGATATGCACATTCTTTTGTCAAGGCGCTCCTCTTCTTCCACCTCCAACGCAGCTTATAAACAAGCTCCGAGCTTGGCAGTGTCTCATTCTTCACCTGAAGACGGCCGCTTGCGTTGTGGCCGAAACGTCGTGAGAATTATTTTATTGTGTTTTATTTTTATTGTTTTATTACTTCCCCTTCTACGTGGCGACTTTACCGAAAGAACCAAGAAGATGAATCCCTGCAGTCACGAAAGCTTTAAATGTTTTATTTTTATTGTTTTATTACTTCCCTTCTACGTGGCGACTTTACCGAAAGAACCAAGAAGATGAATCCCTGCAGTCACGAAAGCTTTAAATGTTGTATTTTTATTATTTTATTACTTCCCTTCTACGTGACTTTACCGAAAGAACCAAGAAGATGAATCCCTGCAGTCACGAAAGAAGCTTTACATCGAAATTTAATGGAGGTTGTTGTTTCGATTTAACCCAGCAGCTTAAATATACGCTCCAAGCCTGGTGGTGTTTCATTCAGACGCTGTCTTTACCGACAGACCTGTTCTTCACCTGAGGACGGCCGCTTGCGTTGTGGCCGAAACGTCGTGAGAATTATTCTATTGTGTTTTATTTTTATTGTTTTATTACTTCCCCTTCTACGTGGCGACTTTACGGAAAAAACCAAGAACATTCACCAGTTGAACACGAGTCGTGAAACACTCACCTTGCGTACAAGCGCCGGGACTTTACCGGGGCCGTCACCGCTGCCGCCGTCACCGCCACCGTCACCGTCACCGCCGACGGCCACGACAGCGCAGGCGGAGGTCTCGGGCAGTGGCGGCAGCGCCGCGTAGCGGGGAATTTGGAACCTCCTGGGAGCGTCTGGGGCGTGCGACATCGCTGAGCGAGAAATGCGCAATTGTTGAGCGGAAAGTGTTGTGGACGCTTTGCAATGGCTAAGTCCACCCGCACTTTATGATTTTAAAGATCATTGCTTCATAAGACTCAACACTGCACCATAGACTCAACATTGCACCATAGACTCAACACTGCACCATAGACTCAGCACTGCACCATAGACTCAACACTGCACCATAGACTCAACACTGCACCATAGACTCAACGCTGCACCATAGACTCAACACTGCACCATAGACTCAGCACTGCACCATAGACTCAACACTGCACCATAGACTCAACACTGCACCATAGACTCAACACTGCACCATAGACTCAACACTGCACCATAGACTCAACACTGCCCATAGACTCAACACTGCACCATAGACTCAGCACTGCACCATAGACTCAACACTGCACCATAGACTCAGCACTGCACCATAGACTCAACACTGCACCATAGACTCAACATTGCACCATAGACTCAACACTGCACCATAGACTCAACACTGCACCATAGACTCAGCACTGCACCATAGACTCAATACTGCACCATAAACTCAACACTGCACCATAGACTCAACACTGCCCATAGACTCAACACTGCCATAGACTCAACACTGCACCATAGACTCAGCACTGCACCATAAACTCAACACTGCACCATAGACTCAACACTGCACCATAGACTCAACACTGCACCATAGACTCAACACTGCCCATAGACTCAACACTGAACCATAGACTCAACACTGCCCATAGACTCAACACTGCCCATAGACTCAGCACTGCACCATAGACTCAGCACTGCACCATAGACTCAACACTGCACCATAGACTCAACACTGCACCATAGACTCAGCACTGCACCATAGACTCAGCACTGCACCATAGACTCAACACTGAACCATAGACTCAACACTGCACCATAGACTCAGCACTGCACCATAAACTCAACACTGCACCATAGACTCAGCACTGCCCATAGACTCAGCACTGCACCATAGACTCAGCACTGCACCATAGACTCAACACTGCACCATAGACTCAGCACTGAACCATAGACTCAGCACTGCACCATAGACTCAACACTGCACCATAGACTCAACACTGCACCATAGACTCAGCACTGCACCATAGACTCAACACTGCCCATAGACTCAACACTGCACCATAGACTCAACACTGCACCATAGACTCAGGACTGCACCATAGACTCAACACTGCACCATAGACTCAACACTGCACCATAGACTCAACACTGCACCATAGACTCAACACTGCACCATAGACTCAACACTGCACCATAGACTCAACACTGCACCATAGACTCAGCACTGCCCATAGACTCAACACTGCACCATAGACTCAACACTGCACCATAGACTCAACACTGCACCATAGACTCAGCACTGCACCATAGACTCAACAAAAATCCATGGCAACAAAACAATATCCATGGCAACCAAAACAAATATCCATGGCAACCAAAACAAATATCCATGGCAACCAAAAAAAACAACAAAAAAAATCCATGGCAACCAAAACAATATCCATGGCAACCAAAACAAATATCCATGGCAACCAAAACAAATATCCATGGCAACCAAAACAAATATCCATGGCAACCAAAACAAATATCCATGGCAACCAAAACAAATATCCATGGCAACCAAAACAAATATCCATGCAAAAACAAATATCCATGGCAAACGCAACAAAAATCCATGGCAACCAAAACAAATATCCATGGCAACCAAACAAATATCCATGGCAACCGAAACAAATATCCATGGCAACCAAAACAAATATCCATGGCAACCAAAACAAATATCCATGGCAACCAAAATAAATATCCATGGCAACCAAAACAAAAATCCATGGCAACCAAATAAATATCCATGGCAACCAAAAAAATATCCATGGCAACCAAAAAAAAATCCATGGCAACCAAAACAAATATCCATGGCAACCAAAAAAATATCCATTGCAACAAAACAAATATCCATGGCAACCAAACAAATATCCATGGCAACCAAAACAAATATCCATGGCAACCAAAACAAATATCCATGGCAACCGCAACAAAAATCCATGGCAACCAAAACAAATATCCATGGCAACCAAAACAAATATCCATGGCAACCGAAACAAATATCCATGGCAACCAAAACAAATATCCATGGCAAACCAAAACAAATATCCATGGCAACCAAAAAAAATCCAGGCACCAAAAAAAAAATCAGGCAACCAAAAAAATACCATGGCAACAAAAAAAATCCATGGAACCAAAACAAAATCCATGGCAAAAAACAAATATCCATGCAACCAAAACAAAATATCCATGGCAACCAAAACAAATATCCATGGCAACCAAAACAAAAATCCATGGCAACCAAAACAAATATCCATGGCAACCAAAACAAATATCCATGGCAACCAAAACAATATCCATGGCAACCAAAACAAATATCCATGGCAACCAAAACAAATATCCATGGCAACCAAAAAAATATCCATGGCAACCAAACAAATATCCATGGCAACCAAAAAAATATCCATGGCAACCAAAAAAAATCCATGGCAACCAAACAAAAATCCATGGCAACCAAAACAAATATCCATGGCAACCAAAATAAATATCCATGGCAACCAAAACAAAAATCCATGGCAACCAAAACAAATATCCATGGCAACCAAAACAAATATCCATGGCAACCAAAACAAATATCCATGGCAACCAAAACAAATATCCATGGCAACCAAAACAAATATCCATGGCAACCAAAACAAATATCCATGGCAACCGCAACAAAAATCCATGGCAACCAAAACAAATATCCATGGCAACCAAAACAAATATCCATGGCAACCGAAACAAATATCCATGGCACCAAAACAAATATCCATGCAACCAAAACAAAATCCATGCAACCAAAACAAATATCCATGCAACCAAAACAAATATCCATAGCAACCAAAACAAATATCCATGGCAACCAACAAATATCCTGGAAACCAAAAAATATCCATGGCAACCAAAACAAATATCCATGGCAACCAAAACAAATATCCTGGAAAAAAAAAAAACCTCAAAAACAAAATCCATGGCAACCAAAACAAATATCCATGGCAACCAAAACAAATATCCATGGCAACCAAACAAATATCCATGGCAACCAAAACAAATATCCATGGCAACCAAAACAAATATCCATGGCAACCAAACAAATATCCATGGCAACCAAAACAAATATCCATGGCAACCAAAACAAAATCCATGGAACCAAAACAAATATCCATGGCAACCAAAACAAATATCCATGGCAACCAAAACAAATATCCATGGCAACCAAAACAAATATCCATGGCAACCAAAACAAATATCCATGGCAACCAAAACAAATATCCATGGCAACCAAAACAAATATCCATGGCAACCAAAACAAATATCCATGGCAACCAAAACAAATATCCATGGCAACCAAAACAAATATCCATGGCAACCAAAACAAATATCCATGGCAACCAAAACAAATATCCATGCAACCAAAAAAAAATCCATGGCATGGCAACCAAAACAAATATCCATGCAACCAAAACAAATATCCATGGCAACCCAAAACAAATATCCATGGCAACCAAAACAAATATCCATGGCAAACCAAAACAAATATCCATGGCAACCAAAACAAATATCCATGGCAACCAAAACAAAATCCATGGCAACCAAAACAAATATCCATGGCAACCAAAACAAAACAAACCAAAACAAATATCCATGGCAACCAAAACAAAATCCAAAAAAAACAAATATCCATGGCAACCAAAACAAATATCCATGGCACCAAAACAAATATCCATGGCAACCAAAACAAATATCCATGGCAACCAAAACAAATATCCATGGCAACCAAAACAAATAATCCATGGCAACCAAAACAAATATCCATGGCAACCAAAACAAATATCCATGGCAACCAAAACAAAAATCCATGGCAACCAAAACAAATATCCATGGCAACCAAAACAAATATCCATGGCAACCAAAAAAAAATCCATGAACCAAAAAAATATCCATGGCAACCAAAACAAATATCCATGGCAACCAAAACAAAAATCCATGGCAACCAAAACAAATATCCATGGCAACCAAAACAAATATCCATGGCAACCAAAACAAATATCCATGGCAACCAAAACAAATATCCATGGCAACCAAAACAAAAATCCATGGCAACCAAAACAAATATCCATGGCAACCAAAAACAAATATCCATGGCAACCAAAACAAATATCCATGGAAACCAAAACAAAAATCCATGGCAACCAAAACAAATATCCATGGCAACCAAAACAAATATCCATGGCAACCTAAACCAAAACAAATATCCATGGCAACCAAAACAAATATCCATGGCAACCAAAACAAATATCCATGGCAACCAAAACAAATATCCATGCAACAAACAAATATCCATGGCAACCAAAACAAATATCCATGGCAACCAAAACAAAATCCATGGCAACCAAAACAAATATCCATGGCAACCAAACAAAAATCCATGGCAACCAAAACAAATATCCATGGCAACCAAAACAAATATCCATGGCAACCAAAACAAATATCCATGGCAACCAACAAACCAAACCAAAATATCCATGGCAACCAAACAAATATCCATGGCAACCAAATAACAAATATCCATGGAACCAAAACAAATATCCATGGCAACCAAAACAAAAATCCATGGCAACCAAAACAAATATCCATGGCAACCAAAACAAATATCCTGAGATAGGCAACCAAAACAAATATCCTGGAAACCAAAACAAATATCCATGGCAACCAAAACAAATATCCATGGCAACCAAAACAAATATCCATGGCAACCAAAACAAATATCCATGGCAACCAAAACAAATATCCATAGCAACCAAAACAAATATCCAAACCACATGGCAACCAAAACAAATATCCATAGAACCAAAAAATATCCATGCAACCAAAACAAATATCCATGGCAACCAAACAAAAATCCATGGCAACCGCATTCACCCCCCCCCCTCAAATGGGGGAGGAGTCGAAAATATTTGGCGGGAAAATCACTCCCGAGTCACGTGGGTGTCTCCAAGGCGGGAGGCGATTTTGAGGAAATATTTTAAAGCACAAATGACCAAACTCAACAATAAAACTCCCGATCGATTGGTTCTTTCGGTAAAGTCGCGTAGAAAGGAAGTAATAAAATAACAAAAATAAAACGTGATGCGATAATTGTATAATTTTTTTTATTTTGTTATAATAATAAAACTATTTATCGTTTTATTTTTATTATTTCACCTTCTACGTGACTTTTACCGAAAGAACCAAGATAATCAAACTCCCGTATTGTGATTCTTTCGGTAAAGTCACGTAGAAGGTAAATAATAAACATTTAACATAACACAATTATTTTATTATTATTATAAACACATAATAACATTATTTTACTATTATAATACAACTATTATTGTTAATTTGTATTATTTCCCTTCTACGTGACTTTAAGAATATGAATCCCTGCAGTTTTATTGTTGCAGTACACTAAATAAACACGGAAATATCAAAATAATATTTAAATGAAAATGTTACCTCAAACGCCACTGCTGAGTTTAGATTCCTTCCCGACTCCAGAATCGAAGCGCGGCTTAATCACCAATCGATTCTCTCCATTCCGTACCGCAATAACAAACGATTATAGAATCGATCATCGATTCACAACGCCCCGTTCTTCAACAGCGGTTGGAATCGAGTTGAGTTTGATTTAAGAATCGAATCGACTACAACGCGGTCCGAGTGCTGCTGGAAGGCGCCGTCCAATCAGAGGAGCGACGGTGGCTCTAGGTGCACCTAGCCTGGCACCTCATCTCCTCTGCAGCAAATCGACGGGAAAAAGACGCGCTCTGTGTTCACGATGGCCGGCTGGATCCTGCTTCAAGCCCTGCTGCTGCTGTTGCCTTGTTTGAAGAACCATTCACTGTTTTATATTTTTATTAAATCCTTTATATTAAGTTCGCTTGCTTGCTTAGGACCGTGCAAATCTTTCGCTCGTTTTTTTAACCCACTTCCAGTGATGACATTTTCCACACACAGACTCGTTGTGCGTGACAATTTATTTTCGTGAAAAAATTAAAAAAAAAAAATTTTCACTTTAAAAATTTTCCACTTTTTAGGAAATTTTTTTTTTCATATTTAATTTAAAATAGCAATGTGATAAAAATGAACTCTTACTCAAGAAAAACAGAAATGAGTAATAAAATAAAACCGATGCCACGCTGATAAAGGATTTATAGTGAAAAACTTTGTTGTTTTTACGGGTTACATTTTTTAAATCCTTTATATAAATTCACTTGCTTGCGCGCTCACGACCGTGCAAATCTTTCGCTCGTTTTTTAACCCACTTCCCGTGAACCAATCGAGCTGACGTTTTGCTACACAGACTCGTTGTGCGTGACAATTTATTTTCGTGAAAAAAAATTTGCAAAATTTCCACTTTTTAGTAAAAAAAAATGTCATATTTAATTTAAAAATACCAATGTGATAAAAATGAAACTCTTACTCAAGAAAAACAGAAATGAATAATAAATAAAACCGATGCCGCCACGCTGATAAAAGATTTTAAGTGAAAAACTTTGTTTTTTAAATCCTTTATATTAAGTTCGCGTGCTTGCTTAGGACCGTTCAAATCTTTCGGTCGGTTTTTAACCCACTTCCCGTGATCCAATCGAGCTGACATTTTGCTACACAGACTCGTTGTGCGTGACAATTAATGTTCGTGCAAAATGTTTTCCAAATTTTTACACTTTTTAGGAAAAAAAAAATTATGTGAGTGGGTGAGTGACTGAGTGGGTGAGTGACTGGGTGAGTGGGTAGTGAGTGGGTGAGTTAGTGAGTGGGTGAGTGGGTGAGTGAGTGGGTGAGTGAGTGGGTGAGTGGGTGAGTGAGTGGGTGAGTGAGTGGGTGAGTGGTGAGTGAGTGAGTGGGTGAGTGAGTGGGTGATTGTGTGAGTGGGTGAATGAGTGACTGAGTGAGTGTGATGAGTGAGTGGGTGAGTGGGTGAGTGAGTGAGTGTGAGAGTGACTGGGTGAGTGGTGGTGAGTGAGTGTGAGTGGGTGAGTGAGTGAGTGGGTGAGTGAGTGGGTGATTGGGTGAGTGGGTGAATGAGTGACTGAGTGACTGGGTGAGTGGGTGAGTGTGTGAGTGAGTGGGTGATTGGGTGAGTGGGTGAATGAGTGAGTGAGTGAGTGGGTGAGTGAGTGGGTGAGTGGGTGAGTGAGTGGGTGAGTGACTGGGTGAGTGAGTGAGTGGGTGAGTGAGTGAGTGGGTGAGTGAGTGGGTGATTGGGTGAGTGGGTGAATGAGTGACTGAGTGACTGGTGAGTGGGTGAGTGTGTGTGTGGGTGAGTGGGTGAGTGAGTGGGTGAGTGAGTGGTGAGTGGGTGAGTGAGTGGGTGAGTGAGTGGGTGAGTGGGTGGTGAGTGGGTGTGAGTGGTGAGTGAGTGAGTGGTGAGTGAGTGAGTGGGTGAGTGACTGGGTGAGTGGGTAGTGAGTGGGTGAGTTAGTGAGTGGTGAGTGGGTGAGTGAGTGGGTGAGTGAGTGGGTGAGTGGGTGAGTGAGTGGGTGAGTGAGTGGGTGAGTGGGTGAGTGAGTGAGTGGGTGAGTGAGTGGGTGATTGGTGAGTGGGTGAATGAGTGACTGAGTGAGTGGGTGAGTG
>WFAB01002981.1:0-23128 GCA_018977245.1 Lethenteron camtschaticum | reverse complement strand
CACACACAACATGAACACACACACACAGTGACACACACACATGACACACACACAGTCACACACACAGTGACACACACAGTGACACACACACAGTGACACACACACAGTGACACACACACAGTCACACACACAGTGACACACACACAGTGACACACACACAGTGACACACACACACAGTGACACACACACAGTGACACACACAGTGACACACACACAGAGACACACACCACAGGTGACACACACAGTGACACACACACAGTGACACACACACAGTGACACACACACACACAGTGACACACACACACACAGTGACACACACAGTGACACACACACAGCATGACACACACACAGTGACACACACACACACAGTGACACACACACAGTACACACACACAGTGACACACACAGTGACACACACACAGTGACACACACAGTGACCACACACACACAGTGACACACACACACAGTGACACACACAGTGACAGTGAGGACACACACACACAGTGAGACACCACACACAGTGACACACACACAGTGACACACACACAGTGACACACACACACAGACACACACACAGTGACACACACACACACACAGTGACACACCACACCCACAGTGACACACACACACACAACACCAGTCACACACACACATGACACACACACAGTGACACACACACACACAGTACACACAGTGACACACACACACACAGTGACACACACACACAGTGACACACACCACACACAGTGACACACACAGTGACACACACACACAACACACACACAGTGACACACACACACACCACAGTGACACACCACACACACACAGTGACACACCACACCACAGTGACACACCACACACACAGTGACACACACACACACACAGTGACACACACACAGTGACACAACACACAGTGACACACACAGTGCACACACACACACACACAGTGACACCACTACACACACAGTGACACACACACAGTGACAACACACCACACACACACCAGTGACACACACCACACCAGTGACACACACCAGTGACACACACACAAGTGACACACACAGTGACACACACACACAGTGACACACACACAGACACACCACACAGTGACACACACACGACACACAACAGTGACACACACACAGTGACACACACACACAGTTGACACACACACCAGTGACACACACACAGTGACACACACACATGACACACACAGTGACACACACAGTGACACACACACAGTGACACACACACAGTGACACACACACACAGTGACACACACACAGTGACACACACACAGAGACACACACACACAGTGACACCACACAGTGACACACACACAGTGACACACACACAGTGACACACACACAGAGACACACCACACAGTGACACACACACAGTGACACACACACACAGTGACACCACACACCACAGTGACACACACAGTGACACACACACACAGTGATACCACACAACACACACACCACACACACAGTGACACACCACACACAGTGACACACACCACACACAGTGACACACAACAGTGACAGTGAGACACACACACACAGTGACACACCACACACAGTGACACACACACACAGTGACACACACACACACAGTGACACACACACACAGTGACACACACAGTGATACACACACACAGTGACACACACACACAGTGACACACACACACACAGTGACACACACACACAGTGACACACACACACACAGTGACACACACAGTGACAGTGAGACACACACACACACAGTGAGACACACACACACAGTGAGACACACACACAGTGACACACACACAGTGATACACACACACAGTGACACACACACAGTGACACACACAGTGACACACACACACAGTGACACACACACAGTGACACACACACAGTGACACACACACACACAGTAATACACACACACACAGTGACACATACACAGTGACACACACACACAGTGACAACACACACACAGTGATACACACACACAGAGACACACACAGTGACACACACACACAGTGACACACACACACAGTGACACACACACACAGTGACACACACACACAGTGACACACACACAGTGACACACACACACAGTGACACACACACACACAGTGATACACACACACAGAGACACACACAGTGACACACACACAGTGACACACACACAGAGACACACACACACAGTGACACACACAGTGACACACACACAGTGACACACACACAGTGACACACACACAGGACACACACACAGTGACACACACACAGTGACACACACACACAGTGACACACACACAGTGACACACACAGTGACACACACACACAGTGATACACACACAGTGACACACACACACACAGTGACACACACACACAGTGACACACACACACACAGTGACACACACAGTGACAGTGAGACACACACACACAGTTGACACACACACACAGTGATACACACACAGTGACACACACACACAGTGACACACACACACCAGTGACAACACCACACACACCAGTGACACACACAGTGACAGTGAGACACACACACACACAGTGAGACACACACACACAGTGAGACACACACACAGTGACACACACACAGTGATACACACACACAGTGACCACACACACAGTGACACACAGTGACACACACACACAGTGACACACACACAGTGACACACACACAGTGACACACACACAGTGACACACACACACAGTAATACACACACACACAGTGACACATACACAGTGACATCACACACAGTGACACACACACACACAGTGATACACACACACAGAGACACACACAGTGACACACACACACAGTGACACACACACACAGTGACACACACACACAGTGACACACACACAGTGACACACACACACAGTGACACACACACACACACAGTGATACACACACACAGAGACACACACAGTGACACACACACCAGTGACACACACACACAGTGACACACACACACAGTGACACACACACAGTGACACACCACACAGTGACACACACACACAGTGACACACACACAGTGACACACACAGTGACACACAAAACACACACAGTGACACACACAGTGACACACACACACAGTGACACACACAGTGACACACACACAACACAGTGAACACACAGTGACACACACAGTCACACACACACAGTGACACACACAGTGACACACACAGTCACACACACACAGTGACACACACACACAGTGACACACACAGTGACACACACAGTCACACACACACAGTGACACACACACACACACAGTGACACACACAGTGACACACACACACACAGCGACACACACACAGTGACAACACACAGTGACACACACACACAGTGACACACACCACAGTGACACACACACACAGTGACACACACACAGTGACACACACACACAGTGACACACACACACCACACAGTGATACACACACACAGTGACACACACACACAACAGTGACACACACACCAGTGACACACACACACAGTGACACACACAGTGACACACACACACAGTGACACACACACAGTGATACACACACACAGTGACACACACACACACACAGTGATACACACACACAGTGACACACACAGTGACACACTCACCATGTTGATGACAGTGACGTGGATCTCGATCACAGATTTATCGCCCACAGACCGCGGTGGTGATGATTGGTGGTGGTGGGTGACGTTGGTGATTCCTTCCCGACGGTTTATCGACCACAGACCGCGGCGATGATGATGATGGGTGGTGGTGATGGGTGATGATGGTGAGTTTGCTGAATACCCGTTCACAGGTTTATCGACCACAGGCCGACGTGGTGATGATGATGGGTCGTGGTGAGTGACGTTGGTGATTCCTTGCTGACGGTTTATCGACCACAGGCCGCGGCGATGATGATGATGGGTGGTGGTGGGTGACGTTGGTGATTCCTTGCTGACGGTTTATCGCCCACAGGCCGACGTGGTGATGATGGGTCGTGATGATGGGTGATGATGGTGAGTTTGCTGAATACCCGCTCACAGGTTTATCGCCCACAGACCGCGGCGATGATGATGATTGGTGGTGGTGGGTGACGTTGGTGATTCCTTGCTGACGGTTTATCGCCCACAGGCCGACGCGGTGATGATGGGTCGTGATGTTTGGTGATTCCCCGCTCGCACTGTACGCCTACTCGCTACTGTACACACGGAGCGGAAGTGACCCGCGCGGCGAGAACTACTTCCGGTTCGCTGGCTGCTGTACGCGGTGACGTCACGACGCACGGGGAGGCTCGTGCGTGGTGACGTCACGACGCACGGTGGTGGGGTGGCTGCTGTACGCGGTGACGTCACGACGCACGGGGAGGCTCGTGCGTGGTGACGTCACGACGCACGGTGGTGAGGGGGGTGAAGATTCTTAAGCGGTGACGTCACGACGCACGGGGAGGCTCGTGCGTGGTGACGTCACGACGCACGGTGGTGAGGGGGGTGAAGATTCTTAAGCGGTGACGTCACGACGCACGTGGTGGCTCGTACGCGGTGACGTCACGACGCACGTTGGTGAGGGGGTGTGAAGCATCTTACGCGGTGACGTCATGACGCACGAGGAGGCTCGTGCGTGGCGACGTCACGACGCACGGTGGTGAGGGGGGTGAAGGCTCTTACGCGGTGACGTCATGACGCACGGTGGTGGGGTGGGGCTGTTACGCGGTGACGTCACGACGCACGGGTAGGCTCGTGCGTGGCGACGTCACGCGCGGAGGGCTCTTACGTGGTGACGTCACGACGCACGGTGGTGAGGGGGGTGAAGATTCTTAAGCGGTGACGTCACGACGCACGGAGAGCCTTGTACGCGGTGACGTCACGACGCAGCGGGGGACAACAGTGCTTTGAGTGACGTCATAAACGCAATCGGGAGGTGAATGTGAGCAATGACGTCACTGCGCTGTTGAGGTGAACGCAAAACTGTGTCGGAGTGACGTCACGCCGCACAGGAGAGACTTCAAACGCGGTGACGTCACAGCGCAAATTTCTGCGTATGCGGTGACGTCACACTTTACCAACGGTGAATGACGTCACTCAGCTGGAGCGGCTGTGTGCTCGATGACGTCACCAGTGATTGACACTGAACCCTGTGGGAGCCTCAGTCTGGCTCTGTGAGCCTCAGTGATTAACACTGAACCCTGTGGGAGCCTCAGTCTGGCTCTGTGAGCCTCAGTGATTAACACTGAACCCTGTGGGAGCCTCAGTCTGGCTCTGTGAGTCTCAGTGATTGACACTGAACCCTGTGGGAGCCTCAGTCTGGCTCTGTGAGTCTCAGTGATTAACACTGAACCCTGTGGGAGCCTCAGCCTGGCTCTGTGAGCCCCACTGATTAACACTGAACCCTGTGGGAGCCTCAGTCTGGCTCTGTGAGTCTCAGTGATTAACACTGATCCCTGTGGGAGCCTCAGTCTGGCTCTGTGAGCCCCACTGATTAACACTGAACCCTGTGGGAGCCTCAGTCTGGCTCTGTGAGTCTCAGTGATCAACACTGAACCCTGTGGGAGCCTCAGTCTGGCTCTGTGAGTCTCAGTGATCAACACTGAACCCTGTGGGAGCCTCAGTCTGGCTCTGTGAGCCTCAGTGATTAACACCGACCCTGTGGGAGCCTCAGTCTGGCTCTGTGAGCCTCAGTGATTAACACTGAACCCTGTGGGAGCCTCAGCCTGGCTCAGTGAGCCTCAGGCTCTGGTGGGATGCTCACTTAGGAGGTGACGTAGCTCTTTCGAGTCTCGACTTGCAGTGGGATACCTATAAACACAAACACAGCAGCAGCAGCAGCAACAACAGCAGCAGCAACTCACTCATTCACTCAGCCACTCACTCACTCAGCTACTCACTCACTCACTCAGCCACTTACTCACTCACTCAGCCACTTACTCACTCAGACACTCAGCCACTCACTCAGCCACTCACTCAGCCACTCAGTCACTCAGTCACTCAGACACTCACTCACTCAGCCACTCACTCAGACACTCACTCAGTCACTCAGCCACTCAGTCACTCACTCAGCCACTCACTCAGCCACTCAGTCAGTCACTCACTCAGCCACTCAGACACTCAGCCACTCACTCAGCTACTCACTCAGTCACTCACTCACTCAGCCACTCACTCACTCAGCCACTCAGCCACTCACTCAGCCACTTACTCACTCAGCTACTCACTCACCCAATCACTCACTCAGCTACTCACTAACTCGCCCACTCACCCACTCAGCCACTCACTCACTCAGCCACTCACTCAGCTACTCATTCACTCAGCTACTCACTCACTCAGCTACTCACTCACTCACTCAGCCACTCAGACACTCACTCACTCAGCCACTCACTCATTCAGCCACTCACTCAGTCACTCACTCAGCCACTCACTCACTCAGCCACTCACTCACTCAGCCACTCAGCCACTCACTCAGCCACTCACTCACTCACTCAGCCACTCACTCACTCAGATACTCACTCACTCAGCCACTCACTCAGTCAGTCACTCACTCACTCAGTCACTCACTCAGCCGCTAACTCAGTCACTCAGCCACTCACTCACTCAGCTACTCACTCAGCCACTCACTCACTCAGCTACTTACTCACTCACTCACTTACTCAGCCACTCAGACACTCACTCACTCAGCTACTCACTCAGCCACTCACTCACTCAGCCACTCACTCACTCAGTCACTCAGTCACTCAGCCACTCACTCAGTCACTCAGCCACTCACTCAGCTACTCACTCAGCCACTCAGCCACTCACTCACTCACCCACTCAGCCACACACTCAGCCACTCAGACACTCACTCAGTCACTCACTCACTCACTCAGCCACTCAGCTACTCACTCACTCAGCCACTCACTCACCCACTCACTCAGTCACTCACTCACTCACTCAGCTACTCACTGAGCCACTCAGCCACTCACTCAGCCACTCACTCACTCAGCCACACACTCAGCCACTCACTCACTCAGCCACTCACTCACCCACTCACTCACTCAGCAACTCACTCAGCCACTCACTCACTCAGACACTCACTCAGCCACTCACTCAGCCACTCACTCAGCCACTCACTCACTCACTCAGCCATTCAGTCAGCTACTCAGCTACTCACTCACTCAGCCACTCAGACATTCACTCACTCAGCCACTCACTCACTCAGCCACTCAGCTACTCACTCACTCAGCCACACACTCAGCCACTCAGACACTCACTCACTCAGCTACTCACTCACTCACCCACTCACTCACTCAGCTACTCACTCACCCACTCACTCAGCTACTCAGTCACTCAGCCACTCACTCAGCCACTCACTCACTCAGCTACTCACTCAGACACTCACTCACTCAGCCACTCACTCACTCAACTACTCACTCCCTTAGCCACTCACTCACCCACTCACTCACTCAGCCACTCACTCACTCAGCCACTCACTCACTCACCCACTCACTCACTCAGCTACTCACTCACCCACTCACTCACTCAGCTACTCAGTCACTCAGCCACTCACTCACTCAGCTACTCACTCAGACACTCACTCACTCACTCAACTACTCACTCCCTCAGCCACTCACTCACTCACCCACTCACTCACTCAGCCACTCACTCACTCACTCAGCTACTCACTCAGCCACTCACTCACTCAGCTACTCACTCAGACACTCACTCACTCACTCAGCTGCTCACTCACTCACCCACTTACCCACTCACACACTCACTCAGACACTCACCCCCGGGAGAGGGCACGTGACCCCTGGGCGGAGCAAGGCCACGCCTCCTTCTAGAAGGATCTAAAAGGGGGCGGAGTGAGGCCACGCCTCCTTCTAGAAGGATCTAGAATGGGGCGGAGCGAGGCCACGCCTCCTTCTAGAAGGATCTAGAAGGGGGCGGAGCAAGGCCACGCCTCCTTCTAGAAGGATCTAGAAGGGGGCGGAGTGAGGCCACGCCTCCTTCTAGAAGGATCTAGAAGGGGGCGGAGCGAGGCCACGCCTCCTTCTAGAAGGATCTAGAAGGAGGCGGAGTGAGGCCACGCCTCCTTCTAGAAGGATCTAGAAGGGGGCGGAGCGAGGCCACGCCTCCTTCTAGAAGGATCTAGAAGAAGGCGGAGCGAGGCCACGCCTCCTTCTAGAAGGATCTAGAAGGGGGCGGAACGAGGCAACGCCTTCTTCTAGAATGATCTAGAAGGGGGCGGAGCGAGGCCACACCTCCTTCTAGAAGGATCTAGAAGGGGGCGGAGTGAGGCCACGCCTCCTTCTAGAAGGATCTAGAAGGGGGCGGAGCGAGGCCATGCCTCCTTCTAGAAGGATCTAGAAGTAGGCGGAGCGAGGCCACGCCTCCTTCTAGAAGGATCTAGAAGGAGGCGGAGCGAGGCCACGCCTCCTTCTAGAAGGATCTAGAAGGGGGCGGAGCGAGGCCACGCCTTCTTCTAGAAGGATCTAGAAGGAGGCGGAGTGAGGCCACGCCTCCTTCTAGAAGGATCTAGAAGCGGGAGGAGCGAGGTCACGCCTCCTTCTAGAAGGATCTAGAAGTAGGCGGAGCGAGGCCACGCCTCCTTCTAGAATGATCTAGAAGTAGGCGGAGTGAGGCCACGCCCCCTTTCTCGGGAGCATAAAAGTGGGGTCCTGAGAGCAATCGCGGCTCTCTGTTGGAATGGAACCCGTCAGTGAGACGTCTCTTAGGTCGTCGGTCTTCGGTTGGTACGCTCGGCACCGTGGATCAGGCAGTGCGGTGATGACCCGTTTAAGTAGCTACCCAGTTGGGTGTCTAATGGAACCACACAACAACAACTGCCACTAAGTGGCGGTGACGTCACCACGACGCTTGTGCCAGGCCATGTGCACCTTGAGGCTACCACGTGAAGTGTCGAACGCCCGCTGGCAGGAGGTCACGGGGCAGACCCAGCAGGTGCCACGGGTCGACTGACCGAGATGACCGAGATGACTGGCTGATGCACCACCTGTGCCCCCTACTGTGCCAACTTGCTGTGCTTTAGCCACCCGGCGCTCTGCTCGTTGTTGTGAGCGTCGCTCCTCCGCCCTCCGTTGTTGTTGGAGGGCGACTGCCTCCAACTGCCCAGTAGCGTCCTTCACGAGCCTCCTCCACTGAGGCCGATCTTGACACCGCTGGTACCAGTCATCGGCAAGTCCACTCAGCTCCACGTCCTCCTGTACCACATCACTCCATCTCTTCTCTAGCCCGTGCCGCGCCCGTTTAGCCCCCTCGATCCGGCCGAACAAAAGCTGTTTAGGCATGCGGTGGCTGGGCATGCGGGCTACATGACCCAGCCAACGCAGCCTTGCCTGCCGGAGGAGCTCACCGATGGGACTTTGCCCAGATCTTTCAAGGATTTGTGAGCTCCTCACACAATCCAGCCTGCGGTTAAACCCAGGATGGATCGTAGGCAGGCCAGCCTAAATGTTTCCAACCGGCGAAGATGCTCCATTAGGGGGGTCCACGTTTCGCAAGCGTAGAGAAGGGAGGGAGTGACTGTGGCCGAGAAGACCTGAAGCTTCGTGCGGAGCAACAGACCAGGTAGCTTCCACACAGCGTTACGCAACCGATGAAAAGATATTGCCGCTCGACTGATTCGGAGTGAGACCTCTGCTGTTAAACCGGAGCCCGTCATGAGCACACTGCCCAGGTATGGGAAACTCTCCACTCTCTCCACAACTGCCCCATCACCGATTGGGAGTTGTGGGGGTGGAGTGTCCGATGGTACAAAATGCCCAGGCAGGTGCTTAGTTTGGGTGGGGTTGATGGTAAGGCCCCACCTCTTAGTGGCACGCTCCAGGTTCAGCAGCAGCGCCAATTACCAGGTCATCGGCATGCATCACGTGGTTGAGCAATAGGGAGCCATCCCTTGATCGCACCTGGGCATCGATCAGCCTCCCATTATATCTGCTATACCACACACGTGTACACACACACGTGTGTGTACACACACACGTGTACACACACACACGTGTACACACACACGTGTACACACACACACGTGTACACACCACGTGTACACACACACACGTGTACACACACACACACGTGTACACACACACACGTGTACACACACACACACACACGTGTACACACTCACACTCACACGTGTACACTCACACGAACACACACACACACGTGTACACACACACTCACACGTGTACACACACACACACGTGTACACACACACACGTGTACACACTCACACTCACGCGTGTACACACACACGTGTACACACACAAACTCATGTACACACACGTACACACACACACACGTGTACACACACACGCGTACACACACACACGTGTACACACACACGTGTACACACACACACGTGTACACACACACGTGTACACACACACACGTGTACACACACACGCGTACACACACACACGTGTACACACACACGTGTACACACACACACGTACACACACACACGTACACACACACACGTGTACACACACACGCGTACACACACACACACGTGTACACACACACTCACGCGTACACACACACGCGTACACACACACACGTACACACACACACGTGTACACACACACACGTGTACACACACACACGTGTACACACACACACACACGTGTACACACACACACGTGTACACACACACACACACGTGTACACACACACAGTGTACACACACGTGTACACACACCACGTGTACACACACACACACACGTGTACACACACACACGTGTACACACACACACGTACACACACACACGTGTACACACACACACGTGTACACACACACACACACGTGTACACACACACACGTGTACACACACACACACACGTGTACACACACACACACACGTACACACACACACGCGTGTACACGTGTACACACACACACACACGTGTACACACAGAGAGAGACAATTTGACGAATTGTGGTCGTTTTTTAAAAATAAAGAAAAACTGGGAACACATTTTATTTGATTACAAAGCAAGCAAACAGCAACAACCATGTTAGAGTTGTTGTTGTTGTGGTAGTTGTTGTGGTAGTTGTTGTTGTGTGAGTTGTTGTTGTGTGAGTTGTTGTAGTTGTTGTGGTAGTTGTTGTTGTGTGAGTTGTTGTTGTGTGAGTTGTTGTTGTTGTTGTGGGAGTTGTTGTTGTTGTTGTTGTTGTGGGAGTTGTTGTTGTTGTTGTGGGAGTTGTTGTTGTTGTTGTGGAAATTGTTGTTGTTGTGGTAGTTGTTGTTGTGGAAATTGTTGTTGTGAGAGTTGTTGTTTTTGTTGTGGGAGTTGGTGTTGTTGTTGTGTGAGTTGTTGTTGTTGGAGTTGTTGTTGTTGTGGGAGTTGTTGTGTTGTTGTGGGAGTTGTTGTTGTTGTGGGAGTTGTTGTGGTAGTTGTTGTTGTGTGAGTTGTTGTTGTTGTTGGAGTTGTTGTTGTGGGAGTTGTGTTGTTGTGGGAGTTGTTGTTGTTGTTGTGGGAGTTGTTGTTGTTGTGGGAGTTGTTGTTGTTGTGGGAGTTGTTGTTGTTGTTGTGGGAGTTGTTGTTGTTGGAGTTGTTGTTGTTGTTGTGGGAGTTGTTGTTGTTGTTGTGGGAGTTGTTGTTGTTGTTGTGGAATTGTTGTTGTGGTCGTTGTTGTGGGAGTTGTTGTTGTTGTTGTGTGAGTTGTTGTGGAAGAAGTTGTTGTGCGAGTTGTTGTTGTTGTTGTGTGAGTTGTTGTTGTTGTTGTGTGAGTTGTTGTTGTTGTTGTTGTTGTGTGAGTTGTTGTTGTGTGAGTTGTTGTTGTGTGAGTTGTTGTTGTTGTTGTTGTGTGAGTTGTTGTTGTTGTTGTGTGAGTTGTTGTTGTTGTTGTGTGAGTTGTTGTTGTTGTTGTTGTTGTGTGAGTTGTTGTTGTGTGAGTTGTTGTTGTGTGAGTTGTTGTTGTTGTTGTTGTGTGAGTTGTTGTTGTGTGAGTTGTTGTTGTTGTTGTTGTTGTGTGAGTTGTTGTTGTTGTTGTGTGAGTTGTTGTTGTTGTTGTGGGAGTTGTTGTTGTTGTTGTTGTTGTGGGAGTTGTTGTTGTTGTTGTGGGAGTTGTTGTTGTTGTTGTGGAAATTGTTGTTGTTGTGGTAGTTGTTGTTGTGGAAATTGTTGTTGTGAGAGTTGTTGTTTTTGTTGTGGGAGTTGTTGTTGTTGTGGGAGTTGTTGTTGTGTGAGTTGTTGTTGTTGGAGTTGTTGTTGTTGTGGGAGTTGTTGTTGTTGTGGGAGTTGTTGTGGTAGTTGTTGTTGTGTGAGTTGTTGTGGGAGTTGTTGTTGTTGTTGTGGGAGTTGTTGTTGTTGTTGTGGGAGTTGTTGTTGTTGTTGTGGGAGTTGTTGTTGTTGTTGTGGGAGTTGTTGTTGTTGTTGTGGAAATTGTTGTTGTGGTCGTTGTTGTGGGAGTTGTTGTTGTTGTTGTGTGAGTTGTTGTGGAAGAAGTTGTTGTGCGAGTTGTTGTTGTTGTTGTGTGAGTTGTTGTTGTTGTTGTGTGAGTTGTTGTTGTTGTTGTTGTGTGAGTTGGTTGTTGGTTGGTTGTTGTGTTGTTTGTTTGTTGTTGTTGTTGTGTGAGTTGTTGTTGTTGTTGTTGTTGTGTGAGTTGTTTGTTGTGTGAGTTGTTGTTGTGTGAGTTGTTGTTGTTGTTGTTGTGTGAGTTGTTGTTGTGTGAGTTGTTGTTGTTGTTGTTGTTGTGTGAGTTGTTGTTGTTGTTGTGTGAGTTGTTGTTGTTGTTGTGTGAGTTGTTGTTGTGTGAGTTGTTGTTGTGTGAGTTGTTGTTGTTGTTGTTGTGTGAGTTGTTGTTGTGTGAGTTGTTGTTGTTGTTGTTGTTGTGTGAGTTGTTGTTGTTGTTGTGTGAGTTGTTGTTGTTGTTGTTGTGTGAGTTGTTGTTGTTGTTGTGTGAGTAGTTTGTTGTTGTTGTTGTGGGCTTGCTAGAACGTGCAATGGGCTACTGCCAACGACACGAGGGATGGGCATACAAAGACGGCGCTACGGGTGGTGGTGGTGGTGGTGGTGATTGTGGTGGTGGTGGTGGTGGTGGTGGTGATGGTGGTGGTGGTGATGGTGATGGTGGTGGTGATGGTGATGGTGGTGGTGGTGATGGTGATGGTGGTGATGGTGGTGTTGGTGATGGTGGTGATGGTGGTGGTGATTGTGGTGGTGGTGGTGGTGGTGATGGTGATGGTGGTGGTGGTGATGGTGATGGTGGTGATGGTGGTGTTGGTGATGGTGGTGATGGTGGTGGTGATTGTGGTGGTGGTGGTGGTGGTGATGGTGATGGTGGTGGTGGTGATGGTGATGGTGGTGATGGTGATGGTGGTGATTGTGGTGGTGGTGATGGTGATGGTGGTGATTGTGGTGGTGGTGATGGTGATGGTGGTGATGGTGATGGTGGTGGTGATGGTGGTGATGGTGGTGGTGGTGATGGTGATGGTGGTGATTGTGGTGGTGGTGATTGTGGTGGTGGTGATGGTGGTGGTGGTGATGGTGATGGTGGTGGTGGTGGTGATGGTGATGGTGATGGTGGTGATGGTGATGGTGGTGATTGTGGTGGTGGTGATTGGTGGTGGTGTGTGTGGTGGTGGTGATGGTGATGGTGGTGGTGGTGGTGATGGTGGTGATGGTGGTGGTGGTGATGGTGATGGTGGTGATGGTGATGGTGGTGATTGTGGTGGTGGTGATGGTGATGGTGGTGATTGTGGTGGTGGTGATTGTGGTGGTGGTGATGGTGATGGTGGTGGTGGTGATGGTGGTGATGGTGGTGGTGGTGATGGTGATGGTGGTGATTGTGGTGGTGGTGATGGTGGTGGTGGTGATGGTGGTGGTGGTGATGGTGATGGTGGTGGTGGTGATGGTGGTGATGGTGGTGGTGGTGATGGTGATGGTGGTGATGGTGATGGTGGTGATTGTGGTGGTGGTGATGGTGGTGGTGGTGATGGTGGTGGTGGTGATGGTGATGGTGGTGGTGGTGATTGTGGTGGTGGTGATGGTGATGGTGGTGGTGGTGATGGTGGTGGTGGTGATGGTGGTGGTGGTGATGGTGATGGTGGTGATGGTGATGGTGGTGATTGTGGTGGTGGTGTGGTGATGGTGGTGGTGGTGATTGTGGTGGTGGTGGTGGTGATGGTGGTGGTGGTGATTGTGGTGGTGGTGGTGGTGATTGTGGTGGTGATTGTGGTGGTAGTAGTGGTGGTAGTAGTGGTGGAGGTGGTGGTGATGGTGATGGTGGTGATGGTGGTGGTGGCCTCATCCGCAGCCCCCTCCGGAACAAAGACAAAGCTCCCCCAGGTAGCCTCTAGCAGGGCTGTAGGGGCAAGTGCTGCTAGTAGCAGCAGTGTCTATGTACTACACACACCACACACACAGACAAAGCTGCCCCAGGTAGCCTCTAGCAGGGCTGTAGGGGCAAGTGCTGTTAGTAGCGAGTAGCAGCAGCAGTGTCTATGTACTACACACCCACACACAGACAAAGCTCCCCCAGGTAGCCTCTAGCAGGGCTGTAGGGGCAAGTGCTGTGAGTAGCATCAGCAGCAGTGTCTGTGTACTACACAGTAAATGGGTGAGTGGGTGGGTGAGTGAGTGGGTGGGTGAGTGGGTGGGTGAGTGGGTGAGTGAGTGGGTGGTTGAGTGAGTGAGTGGGTGAGTGAGTGAGTGGGTGGTTGAGTGAGTGAGTGGGTGAGTGGGTGGGTGAGTGAGTGGGTGGGTGAGTAAGTGAGTGGTTGAGTGAGTGAGTGGGTGAGTGAGTGGGTGAGTGGGTGAGTGGGTGAGTGAGTGGGTGAGTGAGTGAGTGGGTGAGTGGGTGGGTGAGTGGGTGAGTGAGTGGGTGGTTGAGTGAGTGAGTGGGTGAGTGAGTGAGTGAGTGTGTGAGTGAGTGGGTGAGTGAGTGTGTGAGTGGGTGGGTGAGTGGGTGAGTGAGTGAGTGGGTGAGTGGGTGAGTGAGTGAGTGGGTGAGTGGGTGAGTGAGTGAGTGGGTGAGTGAGTGGGTGAGTGGGTGGGTGGTTGAGTGAGTGAGTGGGTGAGTGAGTGAGTGGGTGGGTGGGTGAGTGAGTGGGTGGGTGAGTGTGTGAGTGAGTGGGTGAGTGTGTGAGTGAGTGGATGAGTGGGTGAGTGTGTGAGTGAGTGGATGAGTGAGTGGTTGAGTGAGTGAGTGGTTGAGTGAGTGAGTGGGTAAGTTCGTTTGTTACAGGGACGCGAGTCACTGAGTGATAACAGCAAGACCAGCAACTGCACACACCACGCATCTCTATGGGTCTCTATGAATCTAGGGGTCTCTATGGGTCTCTATGGGTCTCTATGGGTCTCGATTATTATCTCGGGGTATCTATGAGTATCTATGCATCTAGGGGTGTCCATGGGTCTCTCGGGGTCTCTAGGGGTCTCTATTAATCTCTAGGGGTGTCTATGGGTCTCTATGAGTCTAGGGGTCTCTATGGGTGTCTAGGGGTATCTATGAGTATATATGCATCTAGGGGTGTCTATGGGTCTCTATGGCTGTCTATGGGTGTCTATGGGTCTCTATGGGTCTCTGAATCTATGGATGTCTATGACCATCGATGGGTCTCTATGATATCTCTGTGTGTCTCTGTGGGTCTCTGTGTGTCTCTGTGTGTCTCTGTGGGTCTCTGTGGGTCTCTGTGTATTTCTATGGGTCTCTGTGTGTCTCTGTGTGTCTCTGTGTGTCTCTGTGGGTCTCTGTGTGTCTCTGTGTATCTCTGTGTGTCTCTCTGCGCGAGGAGAGTGTGGAATGTAGCCAAACTACTCGCCTCACCACGCCCTACAAACTCTCCCGCCAGCCTCTCCCTCCCCCTCGCACTCCCACAGACTCACACAGAGACCCACACAGACACCCACAGACTCACGCAGAGACCCATAGACTCATGCAGAGACCCACAGACTCACGCAGAGACCCACAGACTCATGCAGAGACCCATAGACTCACACAGAGACCCACAGACTCACACAGACTCACACAGGGACACACTGACTCACTACAAAGACCCATAGACTCACACAAAGACCCACAGACTCACACAGGGACCCAGAGACTCACACAGGGACCCACATACTCACACAGAGACCCATAGACTCACACAGAGACCCACAGACTCACACAGAGACCCATAGACTCACACAGAGACCCATAGACTCACACAGAGACCCACAGACTCACTACACAGAGACCCACAGACTCACACAGAGACCCATAGACTCACTACACAGAGACCACAGACTCACACAGAGACCCACAGACTCACTACACAGAGACCCACAGACTCACACAGAGACCCACAGACTCACTACACAGAGACCCACAGACTCACACAGAGACCCACAGACTCACTACACAGAGACCCACAGACTCACACAGAGACCCACAGACTCACTACAGAGACCCACAGACTCACTGAAATGACTCCGAATTACGCACTGCTAGTAAAACCAGTTCCCACGTGCGGCTTGTGATGGTGAATTTAGTGGTGGTGGTGATGGTGGTGATGGTGGTGATGGTGGTGGTGATGATGGTGGTGATGGTGGTGATGATGGTGGTGGTGATGGTGGTAGTGGTGGTGATGGTGATGATGGTGATGGTGGTGGTGATGGTGATGATGGTGATGATGGTGATGATGGTGATGATGGTGATGGTGGTGATATTGGTGATGATGATGATGGTGGTGATGGTGATGATGGTGATGATGATGGTGGTGATGGTGGTGATGATGGTGATGGTGGTGATGATGATGGTGATGGTGGTGATGATGGTGATGGTGGTGATGGTGGTAGTGGTGGTGATGATGGTGATGGTGGTGATGGTGATGATGGTGATGATGATGGTGATGATGGTGATTATAAGATCACAGTTCACCATGAGTTACCACCACCACCGCCATCTCAATCAACCACCGCCACCACCACCATCACCGCCACAACCACTTAAATGGTTATAACGATGCACTACGCATTACAATAATTGCCACCACCACTACAATTCTAATTACAATGCATTACAATATCGACTGTTACCACCACCACCATCACCACCACCATCACCACCACCACCACTACAATTCGAACTACAATGCGTTACAATATCGACTGCTACCACCATCACCACCACTACAATTCGAACTACAATGCATTACAATATCGACTGCTACCACCACCACCATCACCACCACTACAATTCTAATTACAATGCATTACAATATCGACTGTTACCACCACCACCATCACCACCACCATCACCACCACCACCACTACAATTCGAACTACAATGCGTTACAATATCGACTGCTACCACCATCACCACCACTACAATTGGAACTACAATGCATTACAATATCGACTGTTACCACCACCACCACCATCTCCAGCACTACAATTCGAACCACCACCACCATCACCCACCACCCACCACCACCATCATCACCGCCACCACCACCATCACTACCTCCATCACCACCACCACCATCTCCACTACAATTCTAACTATGCGTTACAATATCGACTGTTACCACCACCACCACCATCTCCAGCACTACAATTCGAACCACCACCACCATCACCCACCACCCACCCACTAAACATAATTACTCCTCGGCGGACCCCCACTGCCCCTCCTCCTCCGCCCCCCTTAGGCGGCGCGTATTTGGTCTGCTTCGGGGGGCACGAGCAGCACAAAAGCGCCCCCCCCAACATCAGCAGCAACGCCGCCGCCCATCCGATGTACATGGCCGCACCGATCTCCCGCTTGGTCGTGTCGGGCACCAGCGGGTTGTAGAAGTCGCGAATGACCGAGTTGGCCGCCCAGGACACGGGCACCATCTCCACAAGACCGGCGAGCAAGAAGCCGGCCCCGGCAGCGATGGACACGCGAGCCTTGGTCGACTCGTCTTCGATGCACGTGGTGCACTTGGCACCGGCGATGGACACCAACAGCGCCACGGTGGCCACCACGATGGCGATCACGGTGAGCGCTCTTGCCGCTTGCAGGTCCTGCCCCAGCGCCAGCATCGAGTCGTAGATCTTGCACTGCATCTGGCCCGTGCTCTGGACGACGCAGTTCATCCAGATGCCCTCCCAGATGGTCTGCGCCACCACGATGTTGTTGCCGATGAACGCCGAGACGCGCCACATGGGCAGCGCGCAGCACACGACAGCGCCAAGGAGGCCGATGACCCCCATGGCGACGCCAAGGAGCTGGAGGCCGGTGCTGGCCATTGTCTGTGGGGTGGGTGGGTGGGTGGGTGTGGGGGGGTGGGGGGGGTGAGTGGGGGGTGAGTGGGGTGAGTGGTGTGGGGTGAGTGGTGTGGGGTGGGTGGGTGGTGAGTGGGTGGTGGGGTGTGGGTGGGTGGGTGGTGGGGCGTGGGTGGGTGGGGTGGTGGGGTGGGTGGTGGGGTGAGTGGGGTTGGTGGGTGGGTGGGGGTGGTAAGTGGGGTGTGGGTGGGGTGGGTGTGGTGGGTGGTGTGGGTGGGTGGGGTGGGGTGGGTGGGGTGGGTGTGGGTGTGTGGATGGTGGTGTGTGGGGTGGGTGGGGTGGGTGGTGGGTGGAGTAAGTGGGTTGTGGGGTGGGTGGGGTGGTGTGGGTGGGTTGGTGGGGTGTGGTGGGTGAGTGGGTGTGGTGTGGAGTGGGGTGGGTGGTGGGTGGTGTGGGTGGTGTGGGGGATGTGGGGTGTGGGTGGGTTGGAGTGGTGTGGGTGGTGGGTGGTGTGGGTGGTGTGGGTGGTGTGGGTGGTGGGTGTGGGTGGTGGGGTGGTGGGGTGAGTGGGATGGTGGGGTGGGTGGGGTGGGTGGGGTGGGTGGTGTGGGTGGTGGGTGGTGGGGTGTGGGGTGGGTGGGGTGGGTGGGGTGGGTGGTGTGGGTGGTGGGTGGTGGGGTGTGGGGTGGGTTGGTGGGGTGTGGTGGGTGAGTGGGTGGTGTGGAGTGGGGTGGTAGGTGGGTGGTGTGGGTGGTGTGGGGGGATGTGGGGTGTGGGGTGGTGGGTGGTGGGTGGTGTGTGGTGGGGTGGGTGGTGGGTGGGGTGGGTGTGGGGTGGGGTGAGTGGTGGGGTGGGTGGTGTGGGTGTGTGGTGTGGTGTGTGGGAGAATCATCGTCAGAATCATCATGAGAAATTGAATAATGAAAATCAGAACCTAAAATCAGAATTCAGAATCCAAATCCAGAAGTCGTCTCCATTGGTGATGGTGCATTGTCTTTGAGTTGTGCGCCTTTTGGCGTCATCTGGTCCAACATCATGTGAGACTAGGCTCTAAGAAAAGCTGTCTCGGGTGTGGACCAATCAACTTCAAGGACAGTGCATATCATTATCAGAGTTGTGTTTTTTGTTTGCATTACGACTGCAGGTATTGTGGTCTATGCAAACATGACTCCTCGTAAAAAAGGTGTCAGTTTTGTTGCCAGATAGAAGGGTAAAAAACAATTATCATATTTTGTTACTGGCAAATGAGGTTCCAATGGTGTAAATGCTTCACCCGAGCTCTCATACTCTGATGGTGCATTGTCTTTGAGTTGTGCGCCTTTTGGCGTCATCTGGTCAAACCCATGTGAGACTAGGCTCTAAGGAAAGCTGTCTCGGGTGTGGACCAATCAACTTCAAGGACAGTGCATATCATTATCAGAGTTGTGTTTTTTGTTTGCATTACGACTGCAGGTATTGTGGTCTATGCAAACATGACTCCTCGTAAAAAAGGTGTCAGTTTTGTTGCCAGATAGAAGGGTAAAAAAACAATTATCATATTTTGTTACTGGCAAATGAGGTTCCAATGGTGTAAATGCTTCACCCGAGCTCTCATACTCTGATAGTGCATTGTCTTTGAGTTGTGCGCCTTTTGGTGTCATCTGGTCCAACACCAATGGAGACTAGGCTCTAAGGAAAGCTGTCTCGGGTGTGGACCAATCAACTTCAAGGACAGTGCACATACATTATCATCATCAGAGTTGTTTCTTTTTGTTTACATTTTGACTGCTTGTGTTGTGGTTATTGCAAACGTGATGCCTTGTGTAAAGGTGTCAGTTTTTGTACCAGTTGAAAGGGTAAAAACCTCTCACTATATTTTGCATTTTGACTGCTTGTGTTGTGGTTATTGCAAACGTGATGCCTTGTGTAAAGGTGTCAGTTTTTGTACCAGTTGAAAGGGTAGAAACCTCTCACTATATTTTGCATTTTGACTGCTTGTGTTGTGGTTATTGCAAACATGATGCCTTGTATAAAGGTGTCAGTTTTTGTACCAGTTGAAAGGGTAGAAACCTATCACTATATTTTGCTACTGGTAAAGGAAATGTCTCATAGCGTTCAGGGAAGTCGTGTGAACTGTACACACAACTGCACACAATTCTGTGAGTCGCATGTAACATGTTCTTGGTTCTTTCGGTAAAGTCACCACGTAGAAGGGAAGTAATAAAATAATAAAAATAAAACATAAAATAATCTTCTTGGTTCTTTCGGTAAAGTCACCACGTAGAAGGGAAGTAATAAAATAATAAAAAATAAAACATAATAAAATAATTCAGACGCTGTCGCCTCGACAGACCTGTTCTCCACCTGAGGACGGCTGCTTGCGTTGTGTCCGAAACGTCGTGAGAATTGTATTTTATTATGTTTTATTTTTATTATTTTATTACTTCCCTTCTACGTGACGACTTTAGCGAAAGAACCAAGAAGATTGTTTTATTATTTTTAATTTTTATTATTTTATTATTTCCCTTCTACGTGACGAGACTTTAGCGAAAGAACCAAGAAGAGTATTTTATTATGTTAATTTTTATTATTTTATTACTTCCCTTCTACGTGGAGACTTTACCGAAAGAACAAAGGAGAGAAATTCGGGATTTCGATCGGATCATTGGGGGGGGGGGGGCACGTGCCACCTGGTGGAGCCAGTGGGGGGGAGGGGGGGTGGATGTATACGGGGGCCCAATACAGCCCCCCCCCCCCAACTGGGCTAATTGTGTTGTAGTAGTACAGAGTTAGAGTGATGGCCTTAATCTAAGTTGTCTTGTTGTTGTTGTTTGACTTGCATCCCACTGGGATTTTTGCAACACAGCGTTGATGTGTACACGGTGCTTTTTTCTGCAATATTTTGCTGCCTTTTCTTGGATTTTCTCTTTGCACTCAGTCACATAGTAGTCACTACAAGATGTTTTCTTGTTCATGTTTTTGTTTTCTGTTTGTTGCGGTTGCACCCGATTCAAGAGCCGAATGGCTCACAGGGCTCTATACCTAATACATGAAACTTGAACTACAGCTGTGTGACTTCTCGATCAGGGCAAGCGGTACCCCTGAGCCAATCACAAGGTTGCAGCTCTACCACGTGGGCTGGTGACATCACCGCCATCGCCGTCACCGCGTGCGCATTCGAAAGCGAGTTCCCGTTTCACGATCCGCCATTTTATGCGGCCACTTCCGGTTTTGCGAGCGTCACTTCCGGTTTGTAACCACGCGAACTTTAAACAAAATAATTGAAGCGACGTTTTGACTTTGTTTCACATCCCATCAGCTACACGCAACAACAACAAAAACATCTCTGCGGCTGGGTTCCCACTCTCAGTGTCTCGTCAGCAACATCAGAGACGGGGGGATTGAACCATGAGTTCAGAACAAGCAATGATCTGCACAGGTTTCCATTCACAGAGACTCACCCACCAACTCACCCACTTACCCACTCAACCACTCAACCACCCACTAACTCACCCACTCACCCACTCAACCAGCCATGAACTCAACCACCCACTCACCCACCCACCCACCCATTAACTCACCCACTCACTCACTCACCCACCCACTAACTTACACACTCAATAACCCACTCACTAACTCATCCACTCACCCACTCACTCACCAACTAACTCACTCACTCACCCATGAACTCACCCACCCACTAACTTACACACTCACTCAACCACCCACTCACTCACCCACTCACTCACCCACTCAACTATTATATCATCTCTTCTCGAGCCCATGCCACTAACCCACTCTCATTCACCCACTCACTAATCCACTAACCCACCCACGAACCCAACCACTTACTCACTCATCCAATCACAAACCCACCCACTCACCAACTCACCCACTCACCAACTCACCCACTCACCAACTCACCCACTCACCAACTCACTCACTCACCAACTCACTCACTCAGCCATTATCCCATATCTTCTTTAGCCCATGCAACTAACTAACCCACACACTCACTCACCTACCCACTCACCCACCCACCAACTCACCTACTCACTAACTCGCCTACTAACGAACTCACCCACTTACTAACCCATCCACTTACTCACCCACCCACTCAACCACTAACCCACCCACTCACTAACTCATCCACTCACTAACTCATGATGATGTGATGGCTCACATCACATCAGCACCATCATGTATAGCAGCCAGATAATCATAACACAGACGCACAGAGATCCATAGAGATACACAGAGACCCATAGTGATACACAGAGACCCACTGACATACATAGAGACCCATAGAAACCCACAGAGACACAACGAGATTAACAGAGACCCATAGAGATACATAGAGATACAGAGACCCATAGAGACCCACAGAAACCCATAGACCCACAGAGACCCATACTCATAGAGACCCACACTCATAGAGACCCACAGAGACCCATACTCATAGAGACCCACACTCATAGAGACCCACAGAGACCCATACTCATAGAGACCCACACAGACCCACAGAGACCCACACTCAGAGACCCACACAGACCCACACTCATAGAGACCCACAGACCCACACAGACCCACAGAGACCCATACTCATAGAGACCCACAGACCCACAGAGACCCACAGAGACCCACACTCATAGAGACCCACACAGACCCACAGAGACCCACACTCATAGAGACCCACAGACCCACACAGACCCACAGAGACCCATACTCATAGAGACCCACACTCATAGAGACCCACACAGACCCACAGAGACCCACACTCATAGAGACCCACAGACCCACACAAACCCACAGAGACCCATACTCATAGAGACCCACACAGACCCACAGAGACCCACACTCATAGAGATCCACACTCACAGAGACCCATACTCATAGAGACCCACACTCATAGAGACCCACACAGACCCACAGAGACCCATACTCATAGAGACCCACA
>WFAB01002980.1:0-23138 GCA_018977245.1 Lethenteron camtschaticum | reverse complement strand
GTCCCGTCATGCTATGGCTGACGGCTTGACCTGACAGCCCGGAGATTGAAACACTCCGTGGCATGTCTAGCCTAGTGGGCTGTGTGCTCACATGGCTCGGAGAGTGTGGTCCCGTCATGGAGTAGCTGACGGCTTGACCTGACGGCCCGGAGGTTGAGACCCTCCGTGGTGCATCTGGAACAATAGGCTCGCCCTGACAGCCCGGAGATTGAAACACTCCGAGGCGTGTTGAAACAGTGGGCTGGAGATTCGTGGTGTTCAGGTGTAGTTATCTCGTTACGTTGGGACTGTATCCCTCAGTTGTTAGGGTGCATGTTGTGCAGGGAGTGAACAATGGGTCGTCTCAGATCGGTCGGTACAGCTATATGCTGCGATGCGAGTCTTGGAGAGAGGTTGGGTCTCAGATCGGTCGGTACAGCTATATGCTGCGATGCGAGTCTTGGAGAGAGACTGGGTTGAAGCCCCCCGATATGGCCGACGTGCGCGGTTTTAGGATGGAGACGCCACGTTGGAAAGGCGGGGGGTGCAAACGGTTGACATGTAATGTCGGTGGTGGTCCTCATTGAGGGCTGCTGGGACGCAAGCACGGGATGCCTTGGAGATGCGGTTCGCGCGTGCGGCCACCATTTATGGACAGGAGCAGGCAGATTTATTTTGTTTGTGTCATGTAAATTTTATATATATATATTTAAAATGTAGATACTGGAGCAGCCCTGAAGTGCGACTTCTTTGCCCAGTACATGGGTCGCCCTGAAGTACGACTTCTCGACCCGGGACGTAGACAGACGTCCGGATAAGTGTGTGTAGAGGGGTGATAGACATGTTGGTCTTCGCCTTCTCACCACCTGACGGATGGGAGGGTGGCAGGGTGGTGTGGATCCCTGCCATCCATGCTGTGATTGTGTGATTTCGGTTCGATTACCGGTGTTGGTTGTGCATCCAACGCGTCGGAATCTGTATATTTGTTGTTAATTCCCCGTTTTCTATGCAGATCCCGAGGAGGGCTAGGTGTGCCGCGGGTCGTTTGTTCACATGTCATTGCTTCACCTTTTTGTTGATTGATGCTTGTATATAGTGTAAAGTTGTACAGGTTGGTTATGGTATTTATAGTTGCTTTCTTGTTCTCTTTTCTTTTCCTGTTGAGGCTCGCGTATTTTTTTTCTCTCTCTCCCTTTCGTTAATTTAAACTTTATAATTATTGACAGCCGGGACGGCTGGAGGCTACGTAGAGGGGGGTAATGTAGTGACATAAGAAGGGAGGGGCTGCTGGGGGCTCTGGGTTCCCGGGCGGGTCCAGACGCTTAAGCCTCTGGGCGCCGCCAATGGGGGGGGGCTGTGTGTGCTCTGTGGGATGTCTGGTGGCGCACACGGCCCCACCCCTCGTTGGACCAGGCATAAAAGGAGAGCTCCCTGGACGATCGGAGCCCAGTTGTAACTCAAGACCCAAGACCCACGACCAGCCATCTGAAGACCCTGGGATGCTGTGAGAGCCAGCGCTGGGACTCTGGAACTCCCGACTCTACGACCTTGTGAGGGCGAGTTCCGGAGCGTAGCCAGAGTAGAGTATCTAGGCTGTGTAGCTAGGCTGTAACAGAGTATCAGGACTGTTGGAGAGTTGGACTGTTGGAGTGTTGTATTGTAATAAAGAAGTTACCTCTACAAGTGTCTCCGGAACCCGTTACATTTGGCGTCAGAAGTGGCAATAGAGACAAGAGGTGAACCACGTACCTTCAGTCCTGACGGCGATGAAGAGGAGCAGGCAGCGATGGGGCGGCCAACGCCGGCCGACAACAACGCCGCACCGCCGGCCGACAACAACGCCGCACCGCCGGCTGAGCAGCTGTCTGCTCTGCCGACCGTCCCCTCTCCAGCATCGGGAGCAGAGATGGAGGAGGCGCTGCTTCGCCTCGCAGAGCTGCTCTGCACCACCGCCTCCCTCCTGGGCGAGCTGCGGTGCTCGTGGCCGATGGCGGGAGAAAGAGAGGCGGCGCGGCGCTCGCTCGAGCCCGCCGCCGCCATTCCCCCCACGGATGTGGGAGATGCTTCCGGGAATGACATCACTTCCACCAGAGGAGCAGTGACCGCTGGGAGCGACGTCACTTCCGGGCCCAGCGTGTGCCAACCCGACGACGCCGCGTCATCAGCTTTGCGACCTTCACTGCCGAGTGACGGCTGTTGGCAACCTAGCAACGCCGCGTCATCAGCTCTGCGACCTTCACTGCCGAGTGACAGCTGGCTTCAACCTAGCATAGCGCGTCATCAGCGCTGCGACCGGACAGTGAGGGCGCCATTCTTACTGTAACCAGCGCCGGGGCCGGCACATGGACCGACACGCTGGTCGCCGCCTTTGCTGCTCTGGCCAAAGGTTGGAGGTCGGGAGACCAGGCCCCTGACACTTCGTACATTTTACGCGCTCCGGATTAATGATTTTTTTGTTGATATTTTCTTCGTTGTCGTCGGGGAGTCGTGACTGTTGTTGGGTAAACTGTGTGGAACTTCGTCCGTGAGTGTTGTCAAAGTGTGTGCGAAACTTGCTTGTGATTGTTAACAATGTATGGTTTATATTGAGCTTTGTTCGTGATTGTTAATGTATAGCTTGTGCTGTCATTGTTAACGATGTATATACTGTATGGGGCATTTATCTTGAGATGGTGACATGCTGCCAAGGATTGGAATTGTCATGCTGGCTCTCAAATATCTTGGGGTGCAGATCCTGACCAGGATGGCCCAGCGGGTGTTGCGTGTCTAACACGAGAATTGTGGTCCCGTCATGCTATGGCTGACGGCTTGACCTGACAGCCCGGAGATTGAAACACTCCGTGGCATGTCTGGCCTAGTGGGCTGTGCGCTCACAGGGCTCGGAGAGTGTGGTCCCGTCATGGAATAGCTGACGGCTTGACCTGACGGCCCGGAGGTGGAGACCCTCCGTGGTACGTCTGGAGCAGTAGGCTCGCCCTGACGGCCTGGAGATTGAAACACTCCGAGGCGCATTGAAACAGTGGGCTGGAGATTCGTGGTGTTCAGGTGTAGTTGTCCCGTTACGTTGGGACTGTATCCCTCAGTTGTTAGGGTGCATGTTGTGCAGGGAGTGAACAATGGGTCGTCTCAGATCGGTCGGTACAGCTATATGCTGCGATGCGAGTCTTGGAGAGAGGTTGGGTCTCAGATCGGTCGGTACAGCTATATGCTGCGATGCGAGTCTTGGAGAGAGGTTGGGTCTCAGATCGGTCGGTACAGCTATATGCTGCGATGCGAGTCTTGGAGAGAGATTGGGTCTCAGATCGGTCGGTACAGCTATATGCTGCGATGCGAGTCTTGGAGAGAGACTGGGTTGAAGTCCCCCCCAATATGGCTGACGTGCGCGGTTTTAGGATGGAGATGCCACGTTGGAAAGGCGGGGGGTGCAAACGGTTGACATGTAATGTCGGTGGTGGTCCTCATTGAGGGCTGCTGGGATGCAAGCACGGGTTGCCTTGGAGATGCGGTTCGCGTGTGCGGCCACCATTTATGGACAGGAGCAGGCAGATTTATTTTGGTTGTCATGTAAATTTTATATATATATTTAAAAATGTAGATACTGGAGCAGCCCTGAAGTGCGACTTCTTTGCCCAGTACATGGGTCGGCCCTGAAGTACGACTTCTCGACCCGGGACGTAGACAGACGTCCGGATAAGTGTGTGTAGAGGGATGCTCGACATGTTGGTCTTCGCCTTTTCTCCACCTGACTGATGGGAGGCTGGCAGAGTGGTGTGGATCCCTGCCATCCATGCGGTGGTTGTGTGATTTCGGTTCGATTACCGGTGTTGGTTGTGCATCCAACGCGTCGGAATCTGTATATTTGTTGTTGTTAATTCCCCGTTTTCTATGCGGATCCCGAGGAGGGCTAGGTGTGCCGCGGGTCGTTTGTTCACGTGTCATTGCTTCACCTTTTTGTTGATTGATGCTTGTATATAGTGTAGAGTTGTACAGGTTGGTTATGGTTTTTATGGTTGCTTTCTTGTTCTCTTTTCTTTTCCTGTTGAGGCTCGCATATTTTTTTTCTCTCTCTCCCTTTCGTTAATTTAAACTTTCTAATTATTGACAGCCGGGATGGCTGGAGGCTATGTAGAGGGGGGTAATGTAGTGACATAAGAAGGGAGGGGCTGCTGGGGGCTCTGGGATCGCAGGCGAGTCCAGACGCTTAAGCCTCTGGGCGCCAGGCGCTGGGTTCCCAGGGGGTCCAGACGCTTAAGCCTCTGGGCGCCAGGCGTTGAGTTCCCAGGCGCTTAATCCCCTGGGCGCCGCCAACGGGGGGGGGCTGTGTGTGCTCTGTGGGATGTCTGGTGGCGCACACGGCCCCACCCCTCGTTGGACCAGGCATAAAAGGAGAGCTCCCTGGACGATCGGGGCCCAGTTGTAACTCAAGACCCAAGACCCACGACCAGCCATCTGAAGACCCTGAGATGCTGTGAGAGCCAGTGGTGGGACTCTGGAACTCCCGACTCTCCGACGTTGTGAGGGCGAGCGTAGCCAGAGTAAAGTATCTAGAGTATCTAGGCTGTGTAGCTAGGCTGTGTACCTAAGCTGTAACAGAGTATCAGGACTGTTGGAGTGTTGTATTGTAATAAAGAAGTTACATCTACAAGTGTCTCCGGAACCCGTTACATATCTATTACATTTCTGTATTCAATACAACTTTTTGAACATCACAAAACATACAACATAAATCCACGCTGTATCTGTAACATTTCTGTATTTAATCAAACTTTTTCAACATCACAAAACATACAACATAAATCCACGCTGTATCTGTAACATTTCTGTATTCAATACAACTTTTTAAACATCACAAACCATACAACACTCCAGGTTTTTTGACACCCCAGGCTGTATCTGTTACATCTTCATATTTTGCGGTTAGCGCCGCTTCCTGAGCATGGCAGTAACCCCCTAACGATCCCTCACCACCCAGTGTGGGTACATCACCTGGGGGCGTTGATGCACCTGGGGGGGGGGGTGGGTCACCTGGGGGGGGGTGGGTCACCTGGGGGGGTGGGTCAGTTGGGGAGGTTGAGCCAGCTGTTGGTAAATCAGCTGGGGGGGGTGGCTCACCCAGCCGTACTTGATCTGGGGGTTCATCACCCCGGGGTGACTCAGCTGTTGACCAGGCTGCGGGAAGGCCACCAGCCGGGGGTGACTGACAGGCGCCTGGTGGAACATCGCCAGGGAGTGACTCCCCCGGGGGGGGAGATTGGTCACGGGTTGACTCACTGGGCAGTGAGTCAGCTGGGAGGAGAGTGGGGAGAGAGGGGACAGGGAGAAAATCAACATCTGCCAGTTCGCGTTCAACATGAACACACACTCAGTGTACACTCACTCACCACCACGCTCACCACTCACCACCGCACTCACTAACACACTCACTCACCACCACGCTCACCACTCACCACCACGCTCACCACCGCGCTCACTCACTACCACACTCACCACCGCGCTCACCACCATGTTGTATATATCGGCCTTTTTCCAAAATTGAGATTAAGAATAATTCTGCCAATATTTGTTTTCTTAATAATCAATCGGGGTGCAGCATGAGGCACAAACGAACACGCCACAACCACCCTCACCCCTCAGCAGCTGCCTTCCACAAACCACACCAGGCAAGGAGATAAGCCTTAAAAGGTCATTTAAAAAACCCAAAAACAAAAGAGAAGAGGGGGGGGCGGGGTTTGCTAATGAGATTCTGAGGAAATCTCTAGCTGGCTTCGAAGGCCGTCACACAGCACGTGCGTGGCGGCCATGATGGACACACGCGCGTCACAACCAGGGGGGGGGAGGGGTAGGAACCGGTCCGGACCAGTCGGGCCAACGGCGGTTGGAACCCCTCTGAGGGGAGGGGGGCTGGGGGCTGCTACGATCCCCCAGAGCCCCGCCCCTCAGGGAGGGAGAGTATATAAGGCGGGTCCCTGAGAGCGCGAGGCAGTCCGTCTCAAGCCGAAGCCAGAAACCACCTGGAGAAGAAGAAGACCTTTCGATGTAAAGCTTTCGTGACTGCAGGGATTCGTCTTCTTGGTTCTTTCGGTAAAGTCATCACATAGAAGGGAAATAATAAAATAATAAAAATAAAACATAATAAAATACAATTCTCACGACGTTTCGGCCACAACGCAAGCAGCCGTCCTCAGATGAAGACCACGATTCGGCCACAACGCAAGCAGCTGTCCTCAGGTGAAGACCAGGTCTGTCTTCACCTGAGGACGGCTGCTTGCGTTGTGGCCGAAACGTCGTGAGAATTATTTTATTATGTTTTATTTTTATTATTTTATTATTTCCCTTCTACGTGATGACTTTACCGAAATAACCAAGAAGAAGAAGAAGACCTGGACCCCAAGCCGCCGACATCCTTCTGAGGGCCGGGGCTCAGTGCGGTGCCATTGGTCGTAGGGCTAGGACCCTGAGGTTCCCTCGGCCTGATGTCCTTGTGAGGGAGGCCAGGTCCGGACGGGCCAGTGGTCAGAGACCCACCGGGCCAGCGGTGGGTCCGCCTCCCCTAGGTCTAGCCACCAAACTCACCACCACACTCACCACCACTCACCACTACACTGACCACCACACTCACCACCTGCTGCTGTTGCAGCTCTCCTTCTTGTCCTCCTCCTTCACCTCCTTCACCTCCTTCACGTTCTCCTTCACTTTCTCCTTCACCTCCAGATCCGTCACCTCCTCCCACGTCTCCCCTCTGCACCTGCTGGGGTCTCCATAGGACCTCATCGACCGTGGCACCACCGTCATCGCCATCATAGCGCCACCAGACGCCCTCCTTGCCAGGCCCACTCCACCCTCCCAAACCAGCCCACATCCTGGCCCAATCGTGTCCACCTCCTCCTCCTCCTTCAGCTCCACCAGATACGTCACCTCCTCCTACAGCTCCACCTCCTTCAGCTCCACCAGATCCATCACCTACTCCACCTCCTCCTCCTCCTACAGCTCCTCCAGACACGTCACCTCCTCCTACATCTCCCCACTGCACCTGCTGGAGTCTCTGTAGCACGTCATCGATCGTGGGATCATCACCACCATCATCATAGCCACCACCACTAACACCACCACTACCACCACCTCCGACACCACCACCATATCCACCACCACCGCCACCACCATAGTTACCGTCGCCACCACCACCGTCACCACCGTAGCCACCACCGCTATAGTTACCGCCGCCACCACCACCGCCGCCACCACCGTAGCCACCACCGCTATAATTACCGCCGCCATCACCATCATAGGAGCACAAGGCCCCCTCTCCGGCAAGCCCACGCCACCCTCCCCAACCCGCCCACATCCTGGCCCAAGCATCTTCACCACCTCCTCCCCTTCCTCTCTGAGGGTCGCCACCTCCGGCCCCCCTCATCTCCTGAACTGCCTCCTCCTCCATCTCGTCGTGGTCTGAGGGGCACCTGGCAGAGAGACAGAGAGACACACACTTCAAACATACAGCAGCTACAGCAGCAGCAGCCGTCGTCAGGGTCAGGATCAGACTGTAGGGACAAGTGCTGTTAGCGAGTAGCAGCAGCAGCAGCTGTGAAGGCTACCAGCGCTGTGGCACACGAGGGGTGGGTGGCCAGCACCACGCCCGACCACCTTTGTCTCCCCAGTGCTAGCGATGTTCACTACTACACACCGCACCAGGTACTCAGTTGAGGCTCAGTCGACCTAGGGGAGGCCCAGGACCAGTTTCCGATAATCGCCACTGACGGTGTTGGCCGTGAGCGGGAATCGAACCCGGGTCGCCAGGTTCGTAGCGCAACGCAGCGCTGACCACTACACCCACCGCTCCCCGCACAACACAATCGATAATCGATACATAGAATCGATTATTGATGCATAGAATCGCCCCCCTTTGTTGAACGGTAGAAGAATCTATTTATGTTTAAAACCAATCGAGCATCGATTACTAGTACAGTGAAACCTTGGATTGCGAGCATAATTCGTTCCTGAAATGTGCTCGTAATCCAAAGCAACTCGTACATCAAAGCGAACTTCCCCATGAGACAAAATGGAAACTCAAGACGACTCGTTTCACAACCCAAAAAATATACAAAAATTATTCATTACAAAATACTAATAGGTTTTTTTCCCTTTTTTTTGGCAACAAAACTGACACCTTTTGCAAGGAATCATGCTTACATTGACCTTGCAAAAGGTGCCAGTTTTGTTGCCTGAAAAAAAAAAGGGGAAAAAAAACCTATTAGTATATTTTGGTACTGGCAAAGGAGGTCCCATGATGACATTACAAAATACTGTACCTTTTTTTAATTTGTATTTAAATGTAATAACAGGACCCTGCGGGGTGGGCTGGTAGGAATAATACTTAGTACCGGTACAGGGATATCGACCGGGTATAGAGGAGTTAAAGAAAAAATTACTGTATTCTAGTGTAACGTTAATTAAAAGTGTTTGTTTTGACAAGAAACGCTGTGAGATTTAAAGACTCGTAGTCTTTCATTTCCAAACGATCACATCTGAGATTAATTGACCACCACCTTCTGCACTAGGCCTCGCGAAGCCTGCCGCACTAGGCCTCGCGAAGCCTTCTCTGCAGTAGACTTAGCGAAGCCTTCTGCACTAGGCCTTGCGAAGCCTTCCCTGCAGTAGGCCTCGCGAAGCCTTCTCTGCACTAGGCCTCGCGAAGCCTCTGCAGTAGGCCTCGCGAAGCCTTCCCTGCAGTAGGCCTCGCAAAGCCTTCTGCACTAGGCCTCGCGAAGCCTCTGCACTAGGCCTCGCGAAGCCTCTGCAGTAGGCCTCGCGAAGCCTTCTCTGCAGTAGGCCTCGCGATGCCTTTTCTGCAGTAGGCCTCGCGAAGCCTTTTCTGCAGTAGGCCTCGCGATGCCTTTTCTGCAGTAGGCCTCGCGAAGCCTTCTCTGCAGTAGGCCTCGCGATGCCTTTTCTGCAGTAAGCCCTTGTAAAGCCTGCCGCACTAGGCCTCGCGAAGCCTGCCGCACTAGGCCTCGCGCCGTGCTTTTCGTGCACAAATAAGGCAATTAAATGTATCTCGTCTCTGTGTTAATAAATGTATCTTGTCTCTGTGTTAAAAAAAAAACGTGCTGTGTTTCAGTAAAGTAAATTTGAAGCGAAGTTTAAAGTTTTTCCGTGAGGCGCCGGAAGCGACGGCCATCTTGTTTAGTTCACAGATCGCAGGGGGAGCGGGCGGCCATCTTGTCGGACAGACGGACGGACGGACACATTAATCTATTGGTGGTCTGATCCACTTCGTTTCTACCAGTATAAAGTAATCGAATGTATCCGTGACATGTAATCGTGGAGACGAGAGAGAGGAGGAGGAGGAGGGTGACTATGCAGGACAACTTTCACTGCCACGAACGGAGCCACTGCCATCGCTGGGCTGACTGGGGTCTGTCTGCGCCACTTCAACAATGAAACTTCTCCCTGTTGCAAGACCTCGCTGGTTGATCAATATATTTGTTTTAATTGCTTATCTTGCAAAACACTCGAGACCAAGTTAATCGCAATCCAGGGTTTCACTGCACGTAGGCCTCGGCAAGGTAAGGTAAAATTTCAAAGTAAAAAGCAACGAGCCTACCTTTACTCTACCTTTTACCTTACCACAATACAATCACTCTACCATTACCTTTGACCCTTTAGCAGGTAAGGTAACAGGTAAAAGGTCAACAACAACGAGCCTACCTTTACTCTACCTTCTACCTTACCACAATACAATCACTCTACCTTATCTTTTACCCTTTAGCAGGTAAGGTAAAAGGTAAAAAGCAACGAGCCTACCTTTTACCCTTACTCCATACAATTTACCCGATTACAGGGTAATTACTGGGGTACTACTACGACATCAACAAGGTTTATAACGGCAAATGCTTTAAGGTAGAACGCTTTATACATATAGAATATTCTCGATGATTCCAATTGTACACGCTTTCTTTGAACTCACTCTGTCTGTTGTTGTTGTATCTTCAAATCTTGTAACTCAATTTTAACCCACTTCCCAATGTGGTATCGACTGCAAACTTGGTATACTTGTGTCATACTGATGACAACACGATATTCTATCATTGAAAATAAAAAAACCTATTTTTAAACATTATTTTCTACACGTTATGTTTCGGCTTGGGTCTAATTGTCCACGCTCAACTGACGTTGGCTGTAATTGGCCACGGTCCCTTACGTTGGGGAGTTCTGCCATTACGAGTAGTACATTTAATAAAAGCCTGTTTAAAAAAAAAGTTTCTACAAATATTACTTATTATACGGAGGCCACAGACTGCGCCACGGAGCTTCTAGCGCTATAAAAGGAGCCGTGTTTACCGTGTAACACTTCACGCTACCTTTACCCTACCGGGTAATTCTTCCTAGCGACCTTTACCCTGCACACTTGACCTTTACCCCTTGGCATGTCGACATCTTTACCCTTTACCTTGACCCCTTGTACCCGGTAACAAGGGTAAATTACCTTACCTTATTCTTAGGTTTTTTCGGTAAAGTCACCAGGTAGGTAAAAACATTAAAAAATAAAATAAAAAATCACGACGTTTCGGAGGCAACACAAGCTTCCGTCTTCAGGTGGAACCGTCACAGCCACGACAGCTGTATCAAGTAAATGAGAGATTGTAGGAGCTACCACTCCGTTTATATAACCATTATATAACCATTATATAAACGGAGTGATAGCTCCTGCAATCTCTCATTTACTTGATACAGCTGTCGTGGCTGTGACGGTACCACCTGAAAACGGAAGCTTGTGTTGCCTCCGAAACGTCGTGATTTTTATTTTATTTTACTTTTTAATGTTTTTACCTACGTGACTTTATCGAAAAAACCTAAGAATATTAATCATTGCAGTCACGAAAGCTTCAAATCTAGAATTACCTTACCTTGCCTAGGCCTACTGCACGTGCTGCTTGACAGCCCTGTACGTGCACCTACTCTACTCGGTGAAGTCACGTGGGTCAACATGAAGTAACAACAACTTCACAGAATAACACCACCGATTGTGGATAATCGCAGTGACGAAAACTACACATCTAGAGACACGTGCCACATCTATAGACACGTCTTCTTCTTCTTCTAGAGATACGTGCACCTAGCCTGGCACCTACAGCTGATCTCTCCAGCAGCAGCAGCAGCAGCCTGTACCTGCGTGTGGCGCTGAGAGAGACAAAGGCGGCCGGGCGGGAGTTGTATCTGTGGGTCACCCTCCGTGGATGTAGCAACAGCTGGAGCAGTAGCACGTGTTTTGCAACACGTGCTGTGCACCACGTGCTCTCAGCTACTCGCCTCCAGCTCGAAGCCACTCCCCCCTCCAGCTCTAAGCCACTCCCCCTCCAGCTCTAAGCCAATCACCACCGACCCACCCACTCGTTGAAGATTGCTGCTGCTACTGCTGCTACTTGTGCTGCAACTGCAGAAGCAGCAGCAGCAGCAGCTGCAGAAGCAGCAGTAGCAGTAACAGCAGCTGCAGCAGCAGCTGCAGAAGCAGCAGTAGTAGCAGCAGCAGCAACAGCAGCAGCTGCAGCAGCAGCGACAGCAGCAGCAGCTGCAGCAGCAGTAGCAGTAACAGCAGCTGCAGCAGCAGCTGCAGCAGTAGCAGCAGTAGCAGCAGCTGCAGCAGCAGTAGCAGCAGCTGCAGCAGCAGTAGCAGCAGCAGTAGCAGCAGTAGCAGCAGCTGCAGCAGCAGTAGCAGCAGCTGCAGCAGCAATAGCAGCAGCTGCAGCAGCAGTAGCAGCAGCAGCAGTAGCAGCAGCTGCAGCAGCAGTAGCAGCAGCTGCAGCAGCAGTAGCAGCAGCTGCAGCAGCAGTAGCTGCAGCAGCAGTAGCAGCAGCAGCAGTAGCAGCAGCTGCAGCAGCAGTAGCAGCAGCTGCAGCAGCAGTAGCAGCAGCTGCAGCAGCAGTAGCAGCAGTAGCAGCAGCAGTAGCAGCAGTAGCAGCAGCAGTAGCAGCTGCAGCAGCAGTAGCAGCTGCAGCAGTAGCAGCTGCAGCAGCAGTAACAACAGCAGCTGCAGTAGTAGCAGCAGCAGCTGCAGCAGCAGTAACAACAGCAGCAGCTGCAGTAGTAGCAGCAGTAGCAGCTGCAGCAGCTGCAACAGCAGTAGCAGCAGCTGCAGCAGCAGTAACAACAGCAGCAGCAATAGCAGCTGCAGCAGCGGCTCTATCTCCTATACGTCAGCAGTCCTCCTGCTGCTGCTGCTGTCCCGCACCTAATGACGATGGCTCGCGTGGCGATGGAAACGTCGTGATCTACGGCTTTGTCTACCTGCGTGACTTCAACGAGAGAATCGCCGAGTGCCGTGACCCAGTGGCGGCTCCTGCAAAATCTCTCAGGGGGGGCAAATGTCTGGATGATTGATAAGGATAAGGTCCACCCATGCAATGGATACATTAACAGCTTAAGCATGTAAAGGCAACTTCACTTCTTTAATATTAATGAAAAATAAAGTGACTCTTACAATACATCTTGTTTGTTTCTATACTCACTATTATTATAATCCACTCAGTTTCTTTTATTAAAGATTCCACTAGGTGGCGACAAATAATATTGTTGACTGAAACGTGCTTACGTGTGATGACGTAAGCACGTTAGGGCTTGCCCTCCCGGAAGCCGTAGAGAATGCATTGCAACGCCCCCCGTTCGAAAAAAACCATCTTTGAATGTAAGTCTACGGGAACACTCGGGGCGATTCTCAGCCGGAGTGAAATCGCCCAAAAAGAGGCGATACTCCACAGAATGTGACATGACGCTGAGGCACAGTGACGGCTAGCGTGACTCTGGTTGAATGACATTGGTGGTGCGTCGCCCAATCGCCCTAATGAAGAAACCGCCCCTGCTTAAATGTATTGCTCACGCGTGATATCGTGCAGAGATCTCAAGGCCGCACTGGGGTGACAACAGGCCAGGCTATAAGCTGCCTCAAGACTTTCACCCCATGGAGAGGTTGCATTGGTCATTTATTTATTCAAGCCTTCTTTAACGCTGCACAATTATTACTGCGAGCACACATTGGGCCGACGTTGGAATACCGACGTTGTCTGGGATGGAGTGTCCATTTCTTACCTCGCTGCCCTTGGTAGAATTCGATGTAAGCGGCGAGGTTGATTGATGATTGAGCGCTCACCAGATCACTCCAGTAGCTCGTGTGCAGGCCGTCGGTCACCCCCTTACCACAGTTTGATCGCCACCAAGGTTCCTGTTCCCATGAACTTCACGCACCTATTCCTCCACCCATGCTGTGTGGAACCACCTCAATGCAGGTCAAACGCAAATAATGAATTCTGGCTAGACAGGGACGTTCTTAAGCCAAAGCGTAATTCTCTAACCTCGGGATATCAGATAACTCGAGAACAAACAGCACAAATTCTACATTTGAAGCTTTCGTGACTGCAAGGATTCATATTCTTAGGTTTTTTCGGTAAAGTCACGTAGGTAAAACATTAAAATTAATAAAAGTAAAATAAAATTAAAAAATCACGACGTTTCGGAAGCAACACAAGCTTCCGTCTTCAGGTGGAACCGTCACAGCCCGACAGCTGTATCAAGTAAAAAAAAAAGACGGAAGCTTGTGTTGCTTCCAGAAACGTCGTGATTTTTATTTTATTTTACTTTTATTAATTTTAATGTTTTACCTACGTGACTTTACCGAAAAAACAGCACAAACCCTGGATACAGGCGGGGGAACGAAGGTTAATAAAACCTTATGAATATACGTGGTAATGACAATGCTCAATCACAAATCTTGAACAAACACAAGCCAAATAATAATTATGAAGTATTAGACCAAGGGTCATCCAGAAGAATAAAAGGTGAAATAAGTCAATCATACCTACATTTCGATGTAAAGCTTCTTTCGTGACTGCAGGGATTCATCTTCTTGGTTCTTTCGGTAAAGTCACGTAGAAGGGGAGTAATAAAATAATAAAATAAAAATTAAAAAATTAAAAAAGTGAGAATTATTTTATTATGTTTTATTTTTATTATTTTATTACTTCCCTTCTACGTGACTTTACCGAAAGAACCAAGAAGATCAATCATACCTAACCAAGATGTAATGTATTCCATAGGAAAAGAGCCTCCTAGCCGCCTTTGTCTTCCCGCAGCATGTGATAGCAAATAATGTAACACCCAAGGCGAGGAAAGAGGGGGGGGAGCGGGTGAAGTGGCTCTCACAGAAAGTTGTATTGCAGTTTGGGCATCTGTTTTCCACGGATGAAAAGATTCTAGATTTGAAGCTTTCGTGACTGCAAGGATTCATATTCTTAGGGTTTTTCGGTAAAGTCACCGTGTAGGTAAAACATTAAAATTAAAAAAAGTAAAATAAAATAAAAATCACGACGTTTCAGAGGCAACACAAGCTTCCGTCTTCAGGTGGAACCGTCACAGCCACGACAGCTGTATCAAGTAATGTTTTACCTACGTGACTTTACCGAAAAAACCTAAGAATAAGGATGAAAAGATGGCTTGGGGAAGGAGACTGAACAGATGGCTTAACGAATCAGAACACACACGGACACACGTCCAACTTCCCCCACAGCAAAGCGACGTCAAAGGAAATCCCGGTCCTTTGTGAGAAAGGCAGAGCCGAGGTGGCTGAATTTTCATTTAAGCACGGACACAGTTCAAGCTGTTCAGTCTTGCGAGGGAGCAGGCACCAACATCAACCATCAGTGTCTCTCGTAGAGAAGAGAAGGGACAATGTCTTCTTGGTTCTTTCGGTAAAGTCACGTAGAAGGGAAGTAATAAAATAATAAAAATAAAACATAATAAAATCAAATAATTCTCACGACGTTTCAGCCACAACGCAAGCAGCCGTCTTCTTCACCTTTTTTTTATACTTCCCTTCTACGTGACTTTACCGAAAGAACCAAGAAGATGAATCCCTGCAGTCACGAAAGCTTTAAATCGAAATTTAAGGGACAATGTGTTGTTAAGAGCTGAGTTCGGCATGGGCCGACAGAGTATCGCTGAAAGTTTTATTCTACACTAGCGGTAAGTACCCGGCGTTGCTCAAAGGCAGGCACACACATGTTTCGCAAGCGTAGAGAAGGGAGGGAATACCGTGGCCGAGAAGACCTGGAGCTTCATGCGGAGCGAGAGACCAGGTAGCTTCCACACAGCGTAACGCAGCCGATGAAAAGATAATGGCGCTTGACTGATTTGGAGTGAGACCTCTGCTGATAAACCGGAGCTGGTCATGAGCACACTGCCCAGGTATGGGAATCTCGGCAATCTCTCCACAACTGCCCCATCACCAATTGGGAGTTGTGGGTGTGGATTCTTCGATGGTACAAAATACCCAGGCAGGTGCTTAGTTTTGGTGGGGGTGATGATAAGGCCCCACCTCTTAGTGGCAAGCTCCAGGTTCAGCAGCAGTGAGCAGCAATCACCAGAGCATCGGCATACATAACATGGTTGAGCAATAGGGAGGCATCCCTTGATCGCACCCGGGCATTGATCAGCCTCCCATTATATCTGTACGAAATGGAGATTCCCCCAGGTACAGCTATTGAAGGCATCACGAACTACGTGGTCAAAATAGATGTTAAATAATGAGGACATCCCTGTCGAACCCCAAGGTATACAGGGAAAGGCTCTGACTCCTGGCCACGTAGTTTAACCCGGGCCCGCTCACCATCATGAAGGCCCTTAATGATCGTGAGCAGAGGGTCATGGACTTCGAAAGCACGAAGAACAACCCAGAGTCCAGTCCTACTGATGGTATCATAGGCCTTGACCAGGTCAATAAAGCAGAGATGTAGGTCTTGCTGAAATTCCCTACACCTCTGCTGTAGCAGACAGACAGAAAATATGGCATCTGTGCAGGACCGCCCTTTCCTGAAACCGCATTGGGGCTCCGCAAGCCTCTCTTCAGCGTGCCTAGCAAGGCGATGTTGAATAACCCTTGCCAGGACCTTTCCCGACACACTGAGGAGTGAGATGCCCCTGTAGTTGTTACAGTCTGTGCGGTCCCCCTTCTTAAAGAGGGGGACCACCAGGGCATCCTTCCAATCCTGCGGAACCCATCCAGCGGTCCAGACTGTTGTTATGATGTCATATAGGGCAGTCTGTGCACAAATGCCACCCTCCCTCAGCATTTCTCTTGGGAGATCATCTCTGCCCAGTGCCTTTCCTGGTCTCAAACTCCGGATCACCTTCAGTACTTCCTCAACAGATGGCACCTCAGCCAGCCACTCACAGGGGGTGACCTCTTCCAATATTTAAGACACCGCAGCCTCAGCTGGAAGAACCAAGAAGAACAACAACAGTTATAGCAAAGTCTTTTTTTTTTCGATTTATATTATGTATTATGTTGCATTTTTATTATTTTATTATTTCCATTCTACGTGACTTTACTGAAAGAACCAAGAAGATGAATCCCTGCAGTCACGAAAGCTTTAAATCGGAACTGTTGTTGTGTTGAACTTAAAAATTAGAATCATTCTTTCAACGTGAATTGCCTAATTAACATTTTTAGAAGTTCGTATTAGAAACTGCTGCTGCAACGCCAGGCGGTCTGATTTGTGCCTCGGGGAGGTCTCGAGACCTTTTACCATGGGGTACATATATTGCAGAACTGATGGACAACCTAAAGTGCATTTTTAAATCCTTTATATTAAGTTCGCTTGCTTGCGTGCTTGCTTACGACCGTGCAAATCTTTCGGTCGTTTTTTAACGCACTTCCCGTGATCCAATCGAGATGACATTTTGGCACACACAAGACTCGTTGTGCGTGACAATTAATGTTCGTGAAAATTTTTTTCCAAAATTGTACACTGTTTAGGGAAAACAAATTAAATATTTAATTACCAATTGCTTAATACTGGCAGACAATCATCTGACCCATAGGTGGCAGCCATCTCAAGCCAGAGGACGAGAGGACTCTAGCCGCCACGCATATAAAGGATTTAGAGTGAAAAACTTTGTTTTTACGGGTTATACTTATTACGAGAAAAACCCAGACCAGCGGGAACGTTTAGCGCCTTCTTAGCATTAGGCCTCAAGTTACCTTCATGTCAAATGAAGACTTTCTTTTACAATTTGTAATTTACCGAAATAAGTTGTTGATCAAATGAATGTATGTTTCGATTTAAAGCTTCTTTCGTGACTGCAGGGATTCATCTTCTTGGTTCTTTCGGTAAAGTCGTCACGTAGAAGGGAATAAAATAATAAAAATAAAACACAATAAAATTATTCTCACGACGTTTCGGCCACAATGCAAGCAGCCGTCCTCAGGTGAAGACCAGGTCTGTCGAGGCGACAGAGTCTGAATGAAACAGCACACGAGCTTGTTTCATTCAGACGCTGTCTCCCCAACAGACCTGGTTTCACCTGAGGACGGCTGCTTGCGTTGTGGCCGAAACGTCGTGAGAATTATTTTATTTTATTATGTTTTATTTTTATTATTTTATTACTTCCATTCTACGTGGCTTTACCGAAAGAACCAAGAAGATGAATGTATGTTTGTTCTGTTCTGTATATACATGGACACAGTTCAACATTCAAAGCATTACAAGGGACAAGATCCTCTAAATGCAATGGGTTTTATTCCGCTGTTTGGCTGTTACAAGCAGGCACGGAGTAACAAACGCAGTCACTCATGAGCCCCGTATTGAGACCGCTTCGAATCCCGCCTTGGCACAGTAATGAACAATGTCACCCCAATTCTATCAAACGTGGCGTCCAACGTTTTGCTCAACGTGCCGTTGTCAGGTGCTGCTAGCCCACATCATCGTCTGTTGTAACGAGAATGCTGTATAGATTGTCGGAGTCACTCGCTGGACATCTTTGGGGGAAAAATGAATGAGTGGGTGAGTGAGTGAGCGGGTGAGTAAGCGGGTGAGTTAGTGGGTGAATGAGTGAGCGGGTGAGTGAGCGGGTGAGTGAGCGGGTGAGTAAGCGGGTGAATTAGTGAGTGGGTGAGTGAATGAGTGGGTCAGTGAGTAAGTGGGTAGGTGTGGGGGTGAGTGAGTGGGTGAGTGTGTGGGTGAATGGCTGGGTGAGTGAATTGATGAGTGGGTGGGTGGAGGAGTGAGTGGGTGAGTAAGCGGGTGAGTTAGTGGGTGAGTGAGTGAGTGGGTCAGTGAGTTAGTGAGTGGGTGAGTGAGTGGGTGAGTGAGTAAGTGGGTAAGTGTGGGGGCGAGTGAGTGGGTGAGTGTGTGTGTGAATGGCTGGGTGAGTGAATCGATGGGTGGGTGGGTGGAGGAGTGAGTGGGTGAGTAAGTGTCTGGGTGAGTTAGTGAGTGGGTGAGTGAGTGGGTCAGTGAGTTAGTGAGTGGGTGAGTGAGTGGGTCAGTGAGTAAGTGGGTAGGTGTGGGGGTGAGTGGGTGAGTGTGTGGGTGAATGGCTGGATGAGTGAATCGATGAGTGGGTGGAGGAGTGAGTGGGTGAGTGAGTGTCTGGGTGAGTTAGTGAGTGGGTGAGTTAGTGAGTGGGTGAGTAAGTGGGTCAGTGAGTAAGTGGGTAAGTGTGGGGGTGAGTGAATGGGTGAGTGTGTGGGTGAATGGCTGGGTGAGTGAATCGATGAGTGGGTGGGTGGAAGAGTGAGTGGGTGAGTGAGTGTCTGGGTGAGTTAGTGAGTGGGTGAGTAAGCGGGTGAGTTAGTGAGTGGGTGAGTGAGTGTCTGGGTGGAGGAGTGAGTGGGTGAGTGAGTGTCTGGGTGAGTTAGTGGGTGAGTGAGTGGGTGGGTGAGTTAGTGGGTGAGTGTCTGGGTGAGTTAGTGAGTGGGTGAGTGAGTGGGTCAGTGAGTAAGTGGGTAAGTGTGGGGGTGAGTGAGTGGGTGAGTGTGTGGGTGAGTGAGTGTCTGGGTGAGTTAGTGGGTGAGTGAGTGGGTGGGTGAGTTAGTGGGTGAGTGTCTGGGTGAGTTAGTGAGTGGGTGAGTGAGTGGGTCAGTGAGTAAGTGGATAAGTGTGGGGGTGAGTGAGTGGGTGAGTGTGTGGGTGAATGGCTGGGTGAGTGAATCGATGAGTGGGTGGGTGGAGGAGTGAGTGGAGGAGTGAGTGGGTGAGTGAGTGTCTGGGTGAGTTAGTGAGTGGGTGAGTGGGTCAGTGAGTAAGTGGGTAGGTGTGGGGGTGAGTGAGTGGGTGAGTGTGTGGGTGAATGGCTGGGTGAGTGAATGGATGAGTGGGTGGGTGGAGGAGTCGATGGGTGAGTAAGCGGGTGAGTTAGTGGGTGAGTGAATGAGTGGGTCAGTGAGTAAGTGGGTAGGTGTGGGGGTGAGTGGGGAGGTGAGTGAGTGGGTGAATGGCTGGGTGAGTGAATTGATGTGTGGGTGGGTGGAGGAGTGAGTGGGTGAGTGAGTGTCTGGGTGAGTTAGTGAGTGGGTCAGTGAGTAAGTGGGTAGGTGTGGGGGTGAGTGGGGAGGTGAGTGAGTGGGTGAATGGCTGGGTGAGTGAATTGATGAGTGGGTGGGTGGAGGAGTGAGTGGGTGAGTTAGTGAGTGGGTGAGTGAGTGGGTCAGTGAGTAAGTGGGTAAGTGTGGGGGTGAGTGAGTGGGTGAGTGAGTGGGTGAATGGCTGGGTGAGTGACTCGATGAGTGGGTGGGTGGAGGAGTGAGTGGGTGAGTAAGCGGGTGAGTTAGTGAGTGGGTGAGTGAGTGAGTGGGTCAGTGAGTAAGTGGGTAAGTGTGGGGGTGAGTGAGTGGGTGAGTGTGTGGGTGAATGGCTGGGTGAGTGAATCGATGAGTGGGTGGGTGGAGGAGTGAGTGGGTGAGTGAGTGTATGGGTGAGTTAGTGGGTGAGTGAGTGGGTGAGTGAGTGTCTGGGTGAGTTAGTGAGTGGGTGAGTTAGTGGGTGAGTAAGCGGGTGAGTTAGTGAGTGGGTGAGTGTCTGGGTGAGTTAGTGAGTGGGTGAGTGAGTGGGTCAGTGAGTAAGTGGGTAGGTGTGGGGGTGAGTGAGTGGGTGAGTGGGTGAGTGTCTGGGTGAGTGAATCGATGAGTGGGTGGAGGAGTGAGTGGGTGAGTGAGTGTCTGGGTGAGTTAGTGGGTGAGTGAGTGGGTCAGTGAGTAAGTGGGTAAGTGTGGGGGTGAGTGAGTGGGTGAGTGTGTGGGTGAATGGCTGGGTGAGTGAATCGATGAGTGGGTGGGTGGAGGAGTGAATGGGTGAGTGAGTGTCTGGGTGAGTTAGTGAGTGGGTGAGTGAGTGTCTGGGTGAGTTAGTGAGTGGGTGAGTGAGTGTCTGGTTGAGTTAGTGAGTGGGTGGGTGAGTGTCTGGGTGAGTTAGTGAGTGGGTGAGTGAGTGTCTGGGTGAGTTAGTAAGTGGGTGAGTGTCTGGGTGAGTTAGTAAGTGGGTGAGTGAGTGTCTGGGTGAGTTAGTGAGTGGGTGAGTGAGTGTCTGGGTGAGTTAGTGAGTGGGTGAGTGAGTGTCTGGGTGAGTTAGTGAGTGGGTGAGTGAGTGTCTGGGTGAGTTAGTGAGTGGGTGAGTGTCTGGGTGAGTTAGTAAGTGGGTGAGTGAGTGTCTGGGTGAGTTAGTGAGTGGGTGAGTGAGTGTCTGGGTGAGTTAGTAAGTGGGTGAGTGAGTGTCTGGGTGAGTTAGTGAGTGGGGTGAGTGTCTGGGTGAGTTAGTGAGTGGGTGAGTGAGTGTCTGGGTGAGTTAGTGAGTGGGTGAGTGTCTGGGTGAGTTAGTAAGTGGGTGAGTGAGTGTCTGGGTGAGTTAGTGAGTGGGTGAGTGAGTGTCTGGGTGAGTTAGTGAGTGGGTGAGTGAGTGTCTGGGTAAGTGAGTGTCTGGGTGAGTGAGTGGGTGAGTTAGTGAGTGGGTGAGTGAGTGTCTGGGTGAGGATGTTCACCTATGGGTCTCTATTCCCACCCTCCTGTTCCTCACTTCCTCCCCCACGCGGTTTAAACGACAAAACCCGTGCTAGTGTCTCAGCGGCGCCGGCTAGGTCTATCGCCATCTGATCTCTCAGGCCTCCCTCCATCCCTCCCCCGGCATCCCTGCCTCTCCCCCCTGCCTCCCTCCCCTCTCTGTCTCTCCCCTCCCTGTCTCTCGTTCTGCTTTCGACCTCTCTCTCTCTAACCGCACCGGCCTGTCTCCCCCTTTCAAATCTGTCCCGATCTACTGCCCTACCCACCACTCTCATGATTCTGCATCTCGCCCCCTCTCTGTCCCACCTCCCCTCCCCGCCTCTCCCCCCTGCCTCCCTCCCCTCTCTGTCTCTCCCCTCGCTGTCTCTCGCTCTGCTTTCGACCTCTCTCTCTCTGGCCACCACGACCTGTCTGCCCCTTTCAAATCTGTCCCGATCTACTGCCCGACCCACCACTCTCATGGTTCTGCATCTTGCCCCCTCTCTGTCCCACCTGGCCCTCTCCGCGTCCTGCCTCTGCTGCTCTCTCCCGCCATCGGCGCGCACCGCACGCTCTGCCCCGGCGCGTCGCGCGGTCCCTTGTCTCTCCCTTCGTGCAAATGTCGAGGCCCCTCTCTGCCTTGACCTCTACTCCCCCCTGGCTCTCCGCTTGCCCCTCTCTCCATCGAAGCTTCTCCGGTTGAGCTTCTTTCTGCCCGAGCGACGGTCCGGCAGTGCAGGGGCGCAAACCTGGAACGTCACAACCGTCACCCCGCCATCAGCGTCAACCACCATCAGTATAACCACCATCAGCGTCAACCACCATCAGTATAACCACCATCAGCGTTTCACAAGCATTGCGAAGGGAGGGAATGAACGTGGTCGAGAACACCCCGAAACTTTGTGTGGGGCGACAGACCAGGCAGCGTTCGCACGGTGTTATTTATGCAGCCGTTGAAAAGTAAAATTCAGCTCGACCGATTCGGAGCGAGACCTCTGCTGTCAAAGCGGAGGTGGTCATAATCGCGCTGCCCAGGTGTGGAAAATTCTCCACAACTGCCCCGTCACCAACGGGGAGTTGAGGGGGTGGATGTTTGATGGCATAAAATACCAAGGCAGGTGCTTCGTTTTGGTGTCAAGCGACAGACCAGGTAGCTTCCACACAGCAGCATTACGCAGCTGATGAAAAGATATTGCCGCTCGATTGATTCGGAGTGAGACCTCTGCTGTCAAACTGGAGCTGGTCATGAGCACACTGCCCAGGTATAATGGGAAACTCTCCACTCTCTCCCACAACTGCCCCATCACGATTGAGAGTTGTGGGGGTGGAGTGTCTGATGGCACAAAATACCCAGGCAGGTGCTTAGTTTTGGTGGGTCTGATGGTAAAGCCCCACCTCCTAGTGGCACACTCCAGTCTCAGCAGCAGCGCCTCCAACTCCTCCTCTGAGTGAGCAGCAATTACCAGATCCATCTTCTTGGTTCTTTCGGTAAAGTCACCTGAGGACGGCTGCTTGCGTTGTGGCCCAAACATCGTGAGAATTATTTTATTTTATTATGTTTTGTTTTTATTATTTTATTACTTCCCTTCTACGTGATGAGTTTACCGAAAGAACCAAGAAGATGAATCCCTGCAGTCACGAAAGCTTTAAATCGAAAATTACCAGATCATCGGAATACGTAACTTCATTGAGCAATAGGGAGCCATCCCTCTACCGCACCCGGGCATCGATCAGCCTCCCACTTGGTCTGTTACAGATGGAGATTCCGATTTAAAGCTTTCGTGACTGCAGGGATTCATCTTCTTGGTTCTTTCGGTAAAGTCACGTAGAAGGAAAATAATAAAATAATAATAAGTATAACCCGTAAAAACAAAGTTTTTCACTATAAATCCTTTATATGCGTGGCATCGGCTAGAGTCCTCTCGTCCTCTGGCTTGAGATGGCTGCCACCTATGGGTCAGATGATTGTCTGCCAGTATTAAGCAATTGGTAATTAAATATTGAATTTGTTTTCCCTAAACAGTGTAACATTTTGGAAAAAAAATTTGCACGAACATTAATTGTCTCGCACAACGAGTCTGTGTGCAAAATGTCAGCTCGATTGGATCACGGGAAGTGGGTTAAAAACGAGCGAAATATTTGCACGGTCGTAAGCAAGCAAGCGAACTTAATATAAAGGATTTAAAAATATATTCGCCTGTGGAGGACGCGGGGATCGATCCCGCGACCTTTGGCATGGGAAGCGAGGGCGCTACTAACTGCACTCCGCCACGGCCTGTGGAGGAGTTACGCTCTGGGCTCTTGCACTGTGACGTTCAGCCAAGCCAAGAATGAGTTCTATTTGAATATATGTAAAATATTT
>WFAB01002979.1:0-17500 GCA_018977245.1 Lethenteron camtschaticum | reverse complement strand
ACATCCACTCACCTGCACACACAACCACTCACCTTCACACACATCCACTCACCTTCACACAAATCACTCACCTTCACACACAACCACTCACCTTCACACACAACCACTCACCTTCACACACATCACTCACCTGCACACACAACCACTCACCTGCACACACATCCACTCACCTGCACACACATCCACTCACCTGCACACACATCCACTCACCTGCACACACATCCACTCACCTGCACACACATCCACTCACCTGCACACACATCCACTCACCTGCACACACATCCACTCACCTGCACACACATCCACTCACCTGCACACACATCTACTCACCTTCACACACATCCACTCACCTGCACACACATCCACTCACCTGCACACACATCTACTCACCTGCACACACATCCACTCACCTGCACACACAACCACTCACCTGCACACACAACCACTCACCTGCACACACATCCACTCACCTGCACACACATCTACTCACCTGCACACACATCCACTCACCTGCACACACATCCACTCACCTGCACACACATCTACTCACCTTCACACACATCCACTCACCTGCACACACATCCACTCACCTGCACACACATCCACTCACCTGCACACACATCTACTCACCTGCACAGACATCCACTCACCTGCACACACAGCCACTCACCTGCACACACATCCACTCACCTGCACACACATCCACTCACCTTCACACACATCACTCACCTGCACACACATCCACCCACCTGCACACAACCACTCACCTTCACACACATCCACTCACCTTCACACACATCCACTCACCTGCACACACACCCACTCACCTGCACACACATCCACTCACCTGCACACACAGCCACTCACCTGCACACACATCCACTCACCTGCACACACATCCACTCACCTTCACACACATCCACTCACCTGCACACACATCCACCCACCTGCACACAACCACTCACCTTCACACACATCCACTCACCTTCACACACATCCACTCACCTTCACACACATCCACTCACCTTCACACACATCCACTCACCTTCACACACATCCACTCACCTGCACACACAACCACTCACCTTCACACACATCCACTCACCTTCACACAAATCACTCACCTTCACACACAACCACTCACCTTCACACACAACCACTCACCTTCACACACATCCACTCACCTTCACACACAACCACCCACCTTCACACACATCCACTCACCTTCACACACATCCACTCACCTTCACACACATCCACTCACCTTCACACACATCCACTCACCTGCACACACAACCACTCACCTTCACACACATCCACTCACCTTCACACAAATCACTCACCTTCACACACAACCACTCACCTTCACACACAACCACTCACCTTCACACACATCCACTCACCTTCACACACAACCACTCACCTGTACACACATCACTCACCTTCACACACATCACTCACCTTCACACACATCCACCCACCTTCACACAACCACTCACCTTCACACACATCCACTCACCTTCACACACATCCACTCACCTTCACACACATCCACTCACCTTCACACACATCCACTCACCTTCACACACATCCACTCACCTGCACACACAACCACTCACCTGCACACACAACCACTCACCTTCACACACATCCACTCACCTTCACACACATCCACTCACCTTCACACACATCCACTCACCTGCACACACAACCACTCACCGTCACACACATCCACTCACCTTCACACACAACCACTCACCTTCACACACAACCACTCACCTTCACACACATCCACCCACCTGCAAACACATCCACTCACCTTCACACACATCCACTCACCTTCACACACATCCACTCACCTTCACACACAACCACTCACCTTCACACACAACCACTCACCTTCACACACAACCACTCACCTTCACACACATCCACCCACCTTCACACACATCCACCCACCTTCACACACATCACTCACCTTCACACACAACCACTCACCTTCACACACATCCACTCACCTTCACACACATCCACCCACCTTCACACACATCACTCACCTTCACACACAACCACTCACCTGTACACACAACCACTCACCTTCACACACATCCACCCACCTTCACACACATCCACCCACCTTCACACACATCACTCACCTTCACACACATCCACCCACCTTCACACACATCCACCCACCTTCACACACATCACTCACCTTCACACACAACCACTCACCTGTACACACAACCACTCACCTTCACACACATCCACCCACCTGCAAACACATCCACTCACCTTCACACGCATCCACTCACCTTCACACGCATCCACTCACCTTCACACACCCCAATGGGCTCCCCCCTATCTCCGGTTGTAGCCAACATCTTCATAGAGAAATTTGAGACTGACGCCATCCAGACTGCCACTCTACGCCCGACCTTATGGAAGAGGTACGTAGACGACACTTTTGTCATCTGGCCACATGGCAGGCCTACTCTCGACCAATTTCTCGACCACATCAATTCCATACACCCAGCCATCAGATTCACCATGGAAGTCGAAAAAGATGGCAAGCTACCCTTTTTGGATGTCCTAATCAAAAGGAGACCTGATGGTTCAATGAGCCACTCTGTCTACAGGAAAGCCACCCATATGGATGCTTACTTAAAACCGGATTCCCACCACCATCCATCCCAGAAGAATTCCCTCATCAAGACTCTATATCATAGAGCCCAATGCATTTCCGACCAGGAACACATTGCCAGTGAACTCAAACACGTACGCCAAGCTCTTAAGTCTAATGGTTACTCCGACTACACAATCCGCAAAGCCATCACTCCAACCATCAAGAAGGATCCTGTTGAGGAGCCTTTTAAGACCATCACCTTACCCTACATTGCAGGGGTCACAAAAAATATCTCCAAAATCCTGATTAAACACAAGATCCAGGTCCGATTCAACACAGTACATAAAATCCGTGATCTGGTACCGTATGTAAAAGATGTGGTTCCAGACATACAGTACCCTGGCGTCTACAAACTAAGTTGCCTCTGTGGTAGCAGTTACATTGGGGAAACCAAACGACATGTCTCGGACCGCATCCGTGAACATAAAGCAGACTTGAAACACGGTAGGACAAACACCTCAGCCGTGGCAGATCACTGTTACAACTCAGTGGGCTCACATGACATTGACTTCTCCAAGACAGAGGTTCTCTGCAAGCCATCTGGCTATCATGAGAGATTCGTTCATGAGGCGATCCACATATACAAACACAGAGACAATTTTAACCGAGAAGATGGATTCTGGCTTAGCAATCATTGGAAGGACGTAATAAACCATTTCGGATCTTAACTGATTGTGTTCACGTTTACGGTGACTTTCAGACCGCGTTCCACTCACTGGCATTGTATTCTCCGCAGGGAATGGATTCTTTGCTCCGCTGCAAGTTTCCCCCCCACGACTCACCCATTGACACGACGGTCAATGGTACAGCGTATAATAACAAATAGTATAACATTTATATGCTTAATACAATGTACAAAGTAATATATAGTATCGTAATTGTATAGTAAACATATAGCAGTGTGATACACATTAGGGTGAGTAGAATAATACATAGTGTTATATTAAAATGTATAAGGTATAGGGTGGTTTATAGCAATACAGTATATAATTTAATGTTGGGTTTATCTATGGCAGTATATAGTACGGTGTGTGCTCGTGTGATGTAAGAGAATAAAGTTTAGATGGAAGCATATTATATAATTTTTACGACGTAGAATTGTAATGTATTACTTGCTGTTAGTAACTCAGCTTATTGTAGAGTATAGTAAGTATACTGATGGTGCTATGCAGTTTATACTTTAGTTTTTTAAGTAGTTTATACTTTAGTTTTCTACGTTGTTGTTTAGTAACTGCAGCTACATACTATTAACATTCTTTTCCTTTGTTAATGCTACTGCACCCCCCCTTGGTGCTGTTGATCCTGCATAATGCATGGGCATAATATGACTATGAAACCCCCCCCACCCACCTCCTACGCATTTCCCATGAATATGCTAAATTCATCTTCATATGCACATTATTTTTGTTAAGGCGCTCTTGCACCTCCAACGCAGCGTATATATAAGCTCCTAGCTTGGTAGTGTCTCATTCTTCACCTGAAGACGGCTGCTTGCGTTGTAGCCGAAACGTCGTGAGAATTATTTTATTTTATTATGTTTTATTTTTATTATTTTATTACTTCCCTTCTACGTGACTTTACCGAAAGAACCAAGAAGATCCACCCACCTGTACACACATCCACTCACCTGCACACACATCCACCCACCTTCACACACATCCACTCACCTTCACACATCCACTCACCTTCACACACAACCACTCACCTTCACACACATCCACTCACCTTCACACACAACCACCCACCTTCACACACATCCACTCACCTTCACACACATCCACTCACCTTCACACACATCCACTCACCTTCACACACAACCACTCACCTTCACACACATCCACTCACCTTCACACACAACCACCCACCTTCACACACATCCACTCACCTTCACACACATCCACTCACCTGCACACACAACCACTCACCTGCACACACATCCACTCACCTTCACACACATCCACTCACCTTCACACACATCCACCCACCTTCACACACATCCACTCACCTTCACACACAACCACTCACCTTCACACACATCCACTCACCTTCACACACAACCACTCACCTTCACACACATCACTCACCTGCACACACAACCACTCACCTGCACACACATCCACTCACCTGTACACACATCCATTCACCTTCACACACAACCACTCACCTTCACACACATCACTCACCTGCACACACAACCACTCACCTGCACACACATCCACTCACCTGTACACACATCCACTCACCTTCACACACATCCACCCACCTTCACACACATCCACTCACCTTCACACACATCCACTCACCTACACACACAACCACTCACCTGCACACACATCCACTCACCTGCACACACAACCACTCACCTGCACACACATCCACTCACCTTCACACACATCCACTCACCTTCACACACATCCACTCACCTTCACACACATCCACACATCCACCCACCTTCACACACATCCACTCACCTTCACACACAACCACTCACCTTCACACACATCCACTCACCTTCACACACAACCACTCACCTTCACACACATCACTCACCTGCACACACAACCACTCACCTGCACACACATCCACTCACCTGTACACACATCCACTCACCTTCACACACAACCACTCACCTTCACACACATCACTCACCTGCACACACAACCACTCACCTGCACACACATCCACTCACCTGTACACACATCCACTCACCTTCACACACATCCACCCACCTTCACACACATCCACTCACCTTCACACACATCCACTCACCTACACACACAACCACTCACCTGCACACACATCCACTCACCTGCACACACAACCACTCACCTGCACACACATCCACTCACCTTCACACACATCCACTCACCTTCACACACATCCACTCACCTTCACACACATCCACACATCCACCCACCTTCACACACATCCACTCACCTTCACACACATCCACCCACCTGCACACACATCCACTCACCTTCACACACATCCACCCACCTTCACACACAACCACTCACCTTCACACACATCCACTCACCTTCACACACATCCACCCACCTGCACACACATCCACTCACCTTCACACACATCCACCCACCTTCACACACAACCACTCACCTTCACACACATCCACTCACCTTCACACACAACCACCCACCTTCACACACATCCACTCACCTTCACACACAACCACTCACCTGCACACACATCCACTCACCTTCACACACATCCACTCACCTTCACACACAACCACTCACCTGCACACACATCCACTCACCTTCACACACATCCACTCACCTTCACACACATCCACTCACCTGCACACACAACCACTCACCTGCACACACATCCACTCACCTGCACACACAACCACTCACCTTCACACACATCCACTCACCTTCACACACATCCACTCACCTGCACACGCATGCACTCACCTTCACACGCATGCACTCCATCCTTTTAATTACTAAATCATCCACTCAATAATCCATCAAGCTCCTCACTCACCTACCCACTCACCCACTGACACACCCACTCACTCACCCACTGACTCACTCACCCACTGACTCACCCACTCACTCACTCACTAAATTGTTTGAGCAGCACTCCATGAGACACTTCAGCATACAGGCATTTACTCATGATGTGCTTCACTCGGATATTGACAAGGTCTGTGATATCCCCAACCTGAGCACGGCTTGGGAGACCTTCAGGTACATGTTTCTCCAAATGCTTAACAAACATGCTCCGTTGGTTAGATTTAAAAACGAGGGACAAGGCTTGGGCATGTGCTCAGAAGAGTTATTTGGTCAATGACTGGCTAGAATACAGGATTTTAAGGAATAGATGCGTCAAAAAAATACGGCATGCAAAAAATGCTTACTTTTCCTCCACTCTCCTGGAATCACATGGCAATGCCAGGATCTTCTGGAAAACAATCAAATGTATCGAAAAGGCATCCAACACAGATAATCTGCCCGTTGCGCTTAACCGAAATGGGGACTATTTTTCAGAGCCCCAGAAAATAGTCGACAATTTTAACCTTCATTTTTATGAAGATGGTGACCTTTTTGATAATGTATTGGGAGTCACCCCTGCTCATGCAATTTCCTACACCCCTATCCAAACATTAAACGAATTTAGTTTCCAGCCTATCCACGAAAGTAATGTTCTTAAACAACTGTTCTACCTCAAGGAGCAGATAGTATTCCCGTCTTTGCTCTGCTAACTGTTGGTGACCTCATATACAAACCTATAGCCCATATTTTCAACCTGTCCATCAAAGAAGCATCAGTACCTCTAGAATGGAAACATTCCTATGTTCGTCCACTTCACAAAGGGGGCCCTAAAGATGATCCAAATAACTACCCACCTATCTCAATTTTGTCCCCGTTGATGATTTTGTTTTTTATTGAACTACCAAATTAGCAGTTTCCTGTCTGACAACAATCTATTACATCGAAACCAATCTGGGTTCCGAAAACAATACAGCACCACATCTGCTGCATTCGACTCTCTGAATCACATTTACAGTCGCCTTGATGATAAGCAGTATTGCGCCAGTCTTTTTCTTGACTTGTCCAAAGCCTTTGATACAGTCGACCACAACACCCTGCATAGTAAACTACGTTGCCTCGGTTTTTCCAAACACGCAGTAGAATGGTTAAATAATTACCTCTTTTCTCGCACCCAAACTGTATTCATAAATGGTTGGAGGTCAAACGGTGTTTAAATAACAAAAGGGGTTCCACAGGGTTCCATCCTCGGCCCCCTCTTGTTCTCTCTTTATGTCAATGACTTGAGCACTACCTGGATCAATCCAGGGTAAATCTGTTTGCAGATGACACGGTACCGATTGCTACTGGCCGCTCTCTGGATGACGTTATTGCTAAGCTCCAGAGTGATTTCAACAAACTACAACATCAGCTAGTTGACCTTAAATTAGTCCTGAATACCTCCAAAACCAAGATGCTATACTTCTCACCAGGACTAAAGCAGGAAGTTATTTCCCCCAATTATATTCCTTAAATAATCATCAAATAGAGCAAGTCAAGATCTATAACTATCTTCGGATCATCTTTGATTCTAAACTGAATTTTCAAGATCACATTGATTATATTGGTAAAAAGACAAAATTATAAATTGGTTTTCTGTATCGACACAAGCACTGCTTCCCCCCTTATGTCCCGCTTGGAATTGATAAAAGCTATTGCCTCGACTTGATAACTGTGACATCGTGTATAAATCAGCCCCAAGTACTGTACTGAAGAAGCTTGACTCAATTTATCACTCGGCCTTAAGATTTGCATTAAACTGCCCATATAGGACCCACCACTGCGATCTCTACATTGGGTCAAACTTAACTTATCTTAATGATCGACGGCTTGTGCATCAGATCGTATTTATTCATGATGTACTTACAAAAATCAGCAGACTACCTGCTGGATCTCCTCTCTGTTTCGAAGAACAAATTTGACCTACGTTCTTCGCTCATTTACCAGCTTCATATTCCTTATTGCCGTACAAATACTGGAGGAAGGGCCTTTTCTATTGATGCCCCCAGGGTCTGGAATGCTGTCGCCAATAAACTGCAACTTGGATCACTACCTATGAGATCTTATCTCAAAACTGCTCTAGAGGAGTTGTACACCCCTAGCTGCCACTGCTATTCAGTATGGCCTGAAATCAAATGTATCATTCCGGGTGACTGCTGCAAAATATGATCTGGAGTTTTGATTATAGTGCTGATCTTTAAAGGTGTATTGAAACATTTTGATTCTGCTACTGATACTCCTGCTGTTATGGAGTGACTCATGCAGCCAGCTATGGCTGCAAAGTTTGGTCATACATGTTGTTAAATTGAATCACAGTTCCTATGATCACTGTTACATTGTTTTACAGCTTTATATTGGTGATTTTGAAAACGTTTTTGTTTAGCCATATTTGTTTGTTGTAGTACAGAGTTAGCCTGATAACTTTAATCTACATTGTCGTATGGTTGTTATTGTTTGACTTGCATCCCATTGGGATTTTTGCGCACAGCGTTGAAATACGGTGCTTTTAAGGAAGACTTTGCTGTTTTTTCCAGGATTTTTCTGTTGCGTGTAGCAATATTAAGATGTTCCTTGTTCATGTTTTTGTTTGTTGCGGTTGCACCCGAGTCAAGAGCCGCATAGCTCACAGGGTTATTTATATATATAAAAGGGAAATTTGTCAATATGTGTGTCTGTTCAAAATGTTTAGCGTACTTCCGACATGCAACAAACTTGAAATTTTCCATGTGGGTACTTTCCAGACTGTACACCATGCAAACATTATAAAAAATTACTTTTGTAATTATTTGAGGGGGGTCGCAATAATGCATTTATTTTGCACAGCAAGTGAGCTGTGACGTCACATCTGTCATGTGACCTGTATGTGTTGCAGCTCTAAGGCGTGCTTTGCGCACCATTGCTGCTTTATTATTTGAGTCGTTTACTGCCGTACGCACCCTGAAAGTTGTGTGTCTGCAACAAGCGTGTGTGTGGGGGGGGGGAGCGGTAGTGTCGTGGTTAGCGTGCTGCGCTACGAACCCGGCGACCCAAGTTTGATTCCTGCTCACGGCCACCACCGGTGACGATTATTTGAACCGGCCCTGGGCCTCCCCTAGGTCGACTCAGCCTCAAACGAGGAACTGGTGTGGTGTGAGAACATCGCCACTGGGGGGACAAAGGCGACCGGGCGTGGTGAATCCAAGTCCCCGGCAAAGCCGGGTAGTAAAGCTAGTACCTAATTAATTAAACTGAAATAAATGTAACTGAATTCACCCACTGACCCACGGACTCACTCACTGATCCATTCACTCGACCACTCACTGATGCCAATCGCGCGCCTGTCCATTTACAACAAATAACCCCGAATAACACCCCAACCACACCCCAACCACTAACCAACAACAACAACAACCGCCATTCGCCACTAAGTGGCGGTGACGTCACCACGACGCTTGTGCCAGGCCATGTGCACCTTGAGGCCACGTGAAGTGTCGAACGCCCGCTGGCAGGAGGCCACGGGGCAGACCCAGGTACCACGGGTCGACTGACTGAGATGACCGAGATGACTGGCTGATGCACCACCTGTGCCCCCTACTGTGCCAACTTGCTGTGCTTTAGCCACCCGGTGCTCCGCTCGTTGTTGTGAGCGTCGCTCCTCTGCCCTCCGTTGTTGTTGGAGGGCGACTGCCTCCAACTGCCCAGTAGCGTCCTTCACGAGCCTCCTCCACAGAGGCCGATCTTGACACCGCTGGTACCAGTCATCGGCAAGTCCACTCAGCTCCGCGTACTCCTGTACCACATCACTCCATCTCTTCTCTAGCCCGTGCCGCGCCCGTTTAGCCCCCTCGATCCGGCCGCACAAAAGCTGTGTAGGCATGCGGTGGCTGGGCATGCGGGCTACATGACCCAGCCAACGCAGCCTTGCCTGCCGGAGGAGCTCACCGACGGGACTTTGCCCAGATCTTTCGAGGATTTGTGAGCTCCTCACATAATCCAGCCTGGTTAAACCCAGAATAGATGGTAGGCAGGCCAGCCTAAACGTTTCTAACCGGCGAAGATGCTCCATTAAGGGGGTCCACGTTTCGCAAGCGTAGAGAAGGGAGGGAATGACTGTGGCTGAGAAGACCTGAAGCTTCGTGCGGAGCGACAGACCAGGTAGCTTCCCCACAGCGTTACGTAACCAATGAAAAGATATTGCCGCTCGACTGATTCGGAGTGAGACCTCTGCTGTTAAACTGGAGCCGGTCAAAAGCACACTGCCCAGGTATGGTAAACTCTCCACTCTCTCCACAACTGCCCCATCACCGATTAGGAGTTGTGGGGGTGGAGTGTCCGATGGTACAAAATGCCCAGGCAGGTGCTTAGTTTTGGTGGGGCTGATGGTAAGGCCCACCTCTTAGTGGCACGCTCCACTCTCAGCAGCAGCGTCTCCAAATCCTTCTCTGAATGAGCAGCAATTACCAAATCATCGGCATACATAACGTGGTTGACCAATAGGGAGCCATCCCTTGATCGCACCCGGGCATCGATCAGCCTCCCATTATATCTGTACCAAATGGAAATTCCCCCGGTACAGCTATTGAAGGCTTCACAAATTACGTGGTCAAAATAGATGTTAAATAATGTGGGAGCCAGAGGACATCCCTTTCGCACCCCAAGGTGTACAGGGAATGGCTCTGACTCCCGGCCACGTAGTTTTACCCGGGCCCGCTCAACATCATGAAGGTCCTTAATGATCGTGAGCAGAGGGTCAGGGACTCCGAAAGCACAAAGAACAACCCAGAGCCCAGGCCTACTGATGGTATCATAGGCCTTGACCAGGTCAATAAAGCAGAGATGTAGGTCTTGTTGGAATTTCCTACACCTTTGCTGTAGCAGACGGACAGACAATATGGCATCTGTGCAGGACCGCCCTTTCCTGAAACCGCATTGGGGCTCCGCAAGCCTCTCCTCAGCGTGCCTAGCAAGGCGATGTTGAATAATCCCTGCCAGGACCTTTCCCGGCACACTGAGAAGTGAGATGCCCCTGTAGTTGTTACAGTCTGTGCGGTCCCCCTTCTTAAAGAGGGGGACCACCAGGGCATCCTTCCAATCCTGCGGAACCCATCCAGTGGTCCAGACTGTTGTTATGATGTCATATAGGGCAGTCTGTGCACAAACGCCACCCTCCCTCAGCATTTCGCTTTGGAGATCATCTCTGCCCGGTGCCTTTCCTGGTCTCAGACTCCGGATCGCCTTCAGTACTTCCTTAACAGATGGCACCTCAGCCAGCCACTTGCAGGGGGTGACTTCTTCCAATATTTGAGGCACCGCAGCCTCAGCAGAGTCATCCCCACTTTGTGCCACGATGTTTTCCTGGCTGAGGGATTTCCCCTCCCCCAGGACCTCACAGAAATGCTCAGCAAATCTGCAAACATGTTCCTGGGGGTCGGAGATTGGATCACCGTTGTTTTTTCCTTACTGATGATAATAGGTGTGGCGCTGCAGATTACTTTTTTGATGGAGTTAAATAGTGATTTACATTCGCGGGCCACTGACGCAGACTCCATTTCCTCAGCAATCCGCGACCACCTTGCACCCCAACCACACACCAACCACTAACCACCCCCAACCACACACCAACCACTAACCCACACCCCAACCACACACCAACCACTAACCACCCCCAACCACACACCAACCACTAACCCACACCCCAACCACTAATCACACCCCAACCACACACCAACCACTAATCACACCCCAACCACTAATCACACCCCAACCACACATCCCTCGGCTTTAGCACTGACACCTCCTCTCAGTGGGCGCGTCCCCCCACCCCCCAGACCCCCCAGACCCCCTCCAGCCCCCCCCCCCTCCAGCCCCCCCCCCTCCAGACGCCCCCGCCCCGCCCCCGGCCTTCGCGGGGGGCGGGGCGGCGTGGGGGTCTAAATGTCAAGCGTGAAACGAGGCTGGCGCGCGACCTCGCGAGTGCTCCTCGGGCTGCGGTGGCCTTTCACAACAGGTGGCCATCAGCAGCAGCAGCAGCGGCAGAATTATCATCATCAGCAGCAGCAGCATCAGCAAAATTATCATCATCAGTAGCAGCATCAGCAGAATTATCATCTTCAGCATCAGCAGCCAGCCAGCGGCAGCTTCAGCAGAATTATCATCTTCAGCATCAGCAGCATCAGCGGCGGCTTCAGCATAATAATCATCTTCAGCATCATCAGCAGCAGCATCAGCGGCGGCTTCAGCATAATAATCAGCATCATCGTCATAACATGTCGTCTTCATCATCAACATGATCATCATCATTTTCATCATCAGCAGCCCTATCATCACAAGCCCTATCAGCGGTATCAGCATCAGCATTATCGCCACCATCATCCTCATCATTAACGTCATCATGAAGACAATGACAAAGGTCCCCCGTATAGCCTGTGGTAGTAGCAGGACAGTATAAAGCACGCGGGGTTGAGTAACCAACACCGCGCTAGACCGCTTTGTCTCCCCAGTGCCGATGTTTACACAGCACACCAGGTAATCACTTCAGGCTGAGTCGAACTAAGGGAGGCCCAGCACCGGTTCAAATATTCGCCACTCCTATTGCTTGAGCGGGAATCGAACTCGGGTCGCAGAGTTTGTAGCGCAATCAGCTAACCGCCACCACTCCTCACACACAAACAACAACAACCACCATTTGCTACTAAGTGGCGGTGACGACATCACGACGCTTGTGCCAAGCGCGGTGCACCTCGAGGTCACGTGAAATGTAAAAGGCTCGCTGCTGACCTCAAGGTCACGGGACTGTCCGGTGACCTTTCTATGGGCTGACCGACTGAGATGACTGGCGTATGCACCACTTGCGCTCCCTACTGTGCAAACTCGCTGCATTGTATCCGTCCGGCGCTCCGCTCGTTGTTGTGAGCGTCGCTCCACTGCCCTCCGTTGTTGCTGGAGGGCGACTGCCTCCAACTGACCAGTAGCAGCGTCCTTCACGAGCCTCCTCCACAGAGGCCGATCTTGACACCGCTGGTAATGGTTATTGGCAAGTCCACACAGCTCCACATCCTCCTGTACCACATCACTCCATCTCTTCTCCAGCCCGTGCTGCGCCCGTTTAGCCCCCTCTACCCGGCCAAACAGAAGCTGCTTGGGTATGCGGTGGCTCGGCATGCGGGCGACATGACCCAGCCTTGCCTGCCGACGAAGCTCACTGATAACACTGTGTAATAATTAGTTTTTTGCTCCTGGGTAGTAAGTGTTATTTCCTAATTTCTTATGCCTAATAAGTACAGAAAATTGCTATTATTCCCCACAAACATTGCTTTTGTTACCAGGACATTGATATTTTGAAATTTACCTATTTTCCAGAACATTCCAGATAGATTCAGTGCCGAGTAAACTTGTAGTAACTTCTAGAAAATTCTAGAACTTTCCAGTATTATAAATAGTAGTATAAGGACAGAGGCCTTAGGCCCACCAGTTCAGTTTAGTTCCAGCTGCCTGAGTGAATACATATCTGTCTCTTTCTGAGAGGGCATCAAGAGGCTGCAAGCATCCGGCAGACGTATTTTGCTATGTCTGCAGCCAATTTATTAAGACAAGAGCGAAAAAGTACTCTGTGGAAGCATCTGCTAAGATGTGCGAGGCCAGCAAGGCATATTTCGGCATGCCTGCCGGGGATCAAGACAAACCCTGGGCACCTCACTTCACCTGCGAGCAATGCAAACAAAAACTCTGGAAGGTAAGATGGGCGATTGATGCTCGGAATTTTATGTTATAAATTTTGTAAAAAAAAAAGTTGTAAAAGTTTTACATTTTTTTATGTTTTACAATTTTCAATGTTATTTAAAAATATATATATCATGAATGAAAAATGTTGCGAGAATCTCTTACACATTAGTCATGGGTGAAATAAATGTATTTTATAGGATGGTACAGAGGGGGAAACAGAGCCATGAAGTTCGCTATCTCAATAATTTTGCGGGAACCCACTGACCACTCAAGCAACTGCTACTTCTGCATGGTGGACCCTTCCAAACGTCAGACTGGCAAGAATGCACCTGCTATCACGTATCCGGACCTTCCTTCATCCATCGCCACACTGCCATGAGCTCCCCGTACCCACTCCTCCGGAGAGAGAGCAGCCGTCTTTAGAAGAAGCAGCAAGTCAGAGAGCCAGGAAGACGTCGTAGATCCAGATGACAATTTCAGAGGTGGAGCTGAGGAGAGAAACCCATACTACCCTGACCAAAAGACCTCAACGACTTGATCAGAGATCTTGGTCTCACCAAGTCCAATGCCGAGCTTTTAACGTCTAGGCTCAAGCAGTGGAACTTGTTGGATAAAAGTGTGCAAGTCGCAGATCAGAGGAAGCATCACGAGGCAATCGGAATCGCCTGTAACCAGAATGAGCGGCGCCTCTTCATTGACAGCTCATCCAGGAGCCTCAAAGCCGTGCTGCTCCATAATGGTAACAAGTACCCGTCTTTTCCCCTGGCTCACTCGGTGCACCTCAAAGAGGATTACAACAGCATCAATACCTTGCTGGACGCCTTGAAGTATGATGAGTACGGCTGGGAGGCCATCGGAGACTTCAAAATAGTGGTATTCCTGATTTGTTTCCAAGGCGGTTTTACCAAGTTTCCCTGCTATCTCTGCCTTTGGGACAGCAGGGACACCAAGGTGCACCACCACAGGCGGGACTGGTCACAGCGGACCGAGTTCTCTGTGGGGAGGAACAACGTCAAGTGGGAGCCACTGGTGGACCCCCAGAAGGTGCTGATGCCACCACTGCACATCAAATTGGGCCTATGAAACAATTTGTCAGAGCTGTAGATAAGGAGTCGGCAGCCTTCAAGTACCTTCAAGACTTCTTCCCTAAGCTGTCTGAGGCAAAGGTCAAAGCCGGTGTATTCGTTGTACCACAGATAAAGAAGATCTTGGAGTGCAATGAATTCCCCAAGAAGCTCACTAGTAAGGAGAAAGCGGCTTAGAACAGCTTTGTCGCAGTGGTTCGTGACTTCCTGAGCAATCACAAGGTCGAAAACTACGTGGAGCTGGTTGAGACTCTGGTGAAGAACTACGGCACAATGGGCTGTAGGATGTCTCTCAAAGTCCATATCCTTGATGCTCATCTTGATCAATTCAAGGAGAACATGGCAGCGTACTCGGAGGAGCAAGGCGAGCGCTTCCATCAGGATAGACTGGACTTTGAACGCCACTACCAAGGACAGTATAACGAGAACATGATGGGAGACTACATTTGGAGGCTGTTTCGTGAAAATGATTCGCAGTATAATCGTAAATCTCGAAAATATACTCGCTTCTAAATCTTTTGTAGTAATGTTTGTATTATTTTGGTATAAATACATGTTAATTTTGATTCATATGTTGTTTTTCATTACTTTATTTGAACGAAAATACACAAATTCGCCCGTTTTCTCATTGAAAATATATATATTTTTAAATATCACTGTCCTGGTCACAAAAGCAAAGTTTGTGGGGAATAATAGCCATTTTCTGTACTTTTTAGGCATAAGCAATTACGAAATAACACTTACTACCCAGGAACAGAACTTGTGTTGCATCGTGTGATGGGACTGCTCCCAGACCTCTCAAGGATCTGTGAGCTCCTCACACTGTACTCCAGTGCCGTTACACCTGTAGTAGAGTTACCCACTCGATGTTCACAAACTGGGAGAGAAAATCGTTAACAAGGTTTTCCCGCTCAAACTAACGGTCAGGGTCTCACAAGCTGTGAGAGCTGACCGTAAACAAGGTTTTCCCGCGCGACCAAACGGTCAGGGTCAGATAGGGTGAATTGGGATCGAAAAGCAGATTGGGAACGACCAATCACAGGGTTCCACAAGGTGGCCGGGGATTGGACAACCCGGCCACGAACAAGTATAAAGCCAGAGTGCTCAGAGCTCTGGGAGAGTTCGACTACACGAAGACCCAAGACGGCGGAAGAAGCCTAGGACCCTGGACCAAGCCCTCCAGCCCTTATAAGGGCTAGGGTTCAGAGTAACCAGTGGTTGGGGAGACATCTCCCTAGGTCCAGTCAGAGGACACTGGAAGAGCGGGATGTTAAGTAGCCTGTAGGGTGCGGAGGCTTGTACGTTCTGAGTGTAACGGGTGAGGGGACCGTATACCCCTCAGTGCATAGAGACTGTGTTAATAAGACGAATAAAGTGTGTGCTACAAAAGACGTTGAAGAGTCCGTCTGTACAACACTACACACCCACCATGGACTGTGTGAGGAGCTCACAGATCTAAGACGAAGACAAAGATCCCCCGTGTAGTCTGAGCAGGCTGTTGGGGCAAGTGCTGTTAGCGAGCACCTATGAAGGGTGGCACGGCACACGAGGGGGTGGGTGGCCAGCACCACGCCTGGCCGCCTTTGTCTCCCTAGTGGCAATGTTTACACACCGCACCAGGTACTCATTTGAGGCTGAGTCGACCGAGGAGAGGCCCAGGTACCGATTCAGATAATCGTCACTGGTGTTGACCGTGAGCGAGAATCGAACTTGGGTCGCTGGGTTCGTAGTATGTGTGAGTGACACACACGCACACAGCTGGCGTTGATTCCGAGTTGTGACTCGTGAAGTTGTATTGTCTAACCGGGACCCGCATCTCACTGAGAGGGCCCTTGCCAATAACACTTCTGCCGGCAGGTCACCTGCAGCATCGGTTCAATTCCGCACCCGGCTCACCACCATCATCATCAGCAGAGCAGCAGTGAGAATTCCATGGAAAGAGAACGTTTATATCATATGCTTGGTTCTTTCGGTAAAGTCACGGAACAGGGAAACAATAAAATTGTAACAAAAATATAAAATGTTTTTCTTGCTGTGGTTTTCAAACCTGATGATGATTGCTTGTGTTGTAATCGAAACATCGTGATAATTGTATTGTTTTATATGTTTTTATTATTTTATTGTTTCCCTTCTACGTGACTTTACCGAAAGAACCAATAATATGAATCCCTGCAGTCACGAAAGCTTTAAATCGAAAATAGTTTATATCGTTACGACCATGCGTGACCACCCACCCAGCCACCCCTCCTCGCGCCTGACTCCGTTACCAAGGGCCTCCTCCACCCCCCACACACCCCCACCCACCACGCACACCCACCTCCCACGCACACCCCACCAACCCCCACCCACCCCTACCCCTCCCAATCCGCACCCCCTCCCAATGCGAGAACCCCCATCCAACCCCCCCACCCACCCCCACCCACCCTCACCCACCCCCCACCCACCCTCACCCACCCCCACCCACCCTCCCC
>WFAB01002978.1:0-23166 GCA_018977245.1 Lethenteron camtschaticum | reverse complement strand
TATAGACTGCCAGTACACTGACCGAGGTTCAGAACCAGGCTACAGTCTACATTATAGACTGCCAGTACCACTCCACCACAGCTTAATATACACCAGGCGACAGTCTACATTATAGACTGTCAGTACACTCACTCAGCTTAATAACCAGGCGACAGTCTACATTATAGACTGTCAGTACACTCACCCAGCTTAATAACCAGGCTACAGTCTACATTATAGACTGCCAGTACACTCACCCAGCTTAATAACCAGGCTATAGTCTACATTATAGACTGCCAGTACACTCACCCAGCTTAATAACCAGGCTACAGTCTACATTATAGACTGCCAGTACACTCACCCAGCTTAATAACCAGGCTACAGTCTACATTATAGACTGCCAGTACACTCACCCAGCTTAATAACCAGGCTACAGTCTACATTATAGACTGTCAGTACACTCACCCAGCTTAATAACCAGGCTACAGTCTACATTATAGACTGTCAGTACACTCACCCCAGCTTAATAACCAGGCTACAGTCTACATTGTAGACTACCAGTACACTCACTCCGCTTAATAACCAGGCTACAGTCTACATTATAGACTGTCAGTACACTCACCCAGCTTAATAACCAGGCTACAGTCTACATTATAGACTGCCAGTACACTCACTCAGCCTAATAACCAGGCTACAGTCTACATTCTAGACTGCCAGTACACTCACCCAGCTTAATAGCCAGGCTACAGTCTACATTATAGACTGCCAGTACACTCACCCAGCTTAATAACCAGGCTACAGTCAACATTATAGACTGTCAGTACACTCACTCAGCCTAATAACCAGGCTACAGTCAACATTATAGACTGCCAGTACACTCACCCAGCTTAATAACCAGGCTACAGTCTACATTATAGACTGCCAGTACACTCGCCCAGCTTAATAACCAGGCTACAGTCTACATTATATACTGTCAGTACACTCACCCAGCTTAATAACCAGGCTACAGTCTACATTATAGACTGTCATTACACTCACCCAGCTTAATAACCAGGCTACAGTCTACATTATAGACTGCCAGTACACTCACCCAGCTTAATAACCAGGCTACAGTCTACATTATAGACTGCCAGTACACTCACCAAACTTACTAACCAGGCAACCGTCTACATTATAGACTGTCAGTACACTTACTCGGCTTAATAACCAGGCGACAGTCTACATTATAGACTGCCAGTACACTCACTCAGCTTAATAACCAGGCTGCAGTCTACATTATAAACTGCCAGTACGCTCACTCAGCTTAATAACCAGGCTACAGTATACATTATAGACTGCCAATACACTCACCCAGCCTAATAACCAGGCTACAGTCTACATTATAGACTGTCAGTACACTCACCCAGCTTAATAACCAGGCTACAGTCTACATTATAGACTGCCAGTACACTCACCCACCTTAATAACCAGGCTACAGTCTACATTATAGACTGTCAGTACACACACCCAGCTTAATAACCAGGCTACAGTCTACATTATAGACTGTCAGTACACTCACTCAGCTTAATAACCAGGCTACAGTCTACATTATAGACTGCCAGTACACTCACTCAGCTTAATAACCAGCCTATATCTTCTTGGTTCTTTCGGTAAAGTCACGTGGAAGGAAAATAATAAAATAATAAAAATAAAACATAATAAAATAATTCTCACGACGTTTCGGCCACAACGCAAGCAGCCGTCCTCAGGTGAAGACCAGGTCTGTCGAGAAGACAGAGTCTGAATGAAACACCACCAGGCTTGGAGCGTCTATTTAAGCTGCTGGGATGGAGGGCGAAGAGCGCCTTGACAAAATAATTTGCATATCAAGAGGAATTTAGCATATTTATGGAAATGCAGATATGGGATTAGTACTACTTGTGAAATGCGTATGAGGTTGGCGAGGGGGTTTAAAGTCATTATGCCCGTGCATTATGCAGGATTAGCAACATCAAAGGGAGGGGATATGGGAAATGCAGGTATGTGATTAGTACTACTCATGCCCGTGCATTATGCAGGATTAGCAGCATCAAAGGGAGGGGATATGGGAAATGCAGCTATGTGATTAGTACTACTTGTGCCCGTGCATTATGCAGGATTAGCAGCAGCAAAGGGAGGGGATATGGGAAATGCAGGTATGTGATTAGTACTACTTATGCCCGTGCATTATGCAGGATTAGCAGCATCAAAGGGAGGGGATATGGGAAATGCAGGTATGTGATTAGTACTACTTATGCCCGTGCATTATGCAGGATTAGCAGCATCAAAGGGAGGGGATATGGGAAATGCAGGTATGTGATTAGTACTACTTATGCCCGTGCATTATGCAGGATTATCAACATCAAAGGGAGGGGATATGGGAAATGCAGGTATGTGATTAGTACTACTTATGCCCGTGCATTATGCAGGATTAGCAGCAGCAAAGGGAGGGGATATGGGAAATGCAGGTGTGTGATTAGTGCTACTTTGCCCGTGCATTATGCAGGATTAGCAGCATCAAAGGGAGGGGATATGGGAAATGCAGGTATGTGATTAGTACTACTTATGCCCGTGCATTATGCAGGATTAGCAGCATCAAAGGGAGGGGATATGGGAAATGCAGGTATGTGATTAGTACTACTTTTGCCCGTGCATTATGCAGGATTAGCAGCATCAAAGGAGGGGATATGGGAAATGCAGGTGTGTGATTAGTACTACTTTTGCCCGTGCATTATGCAGGATTAGCAGCATCAAAGGGAGGGGATATGGGAAATGCAGGTGTGTGATTAGTACTACATATGCCCGTGCATTATGCAGGATTAGCAACATCAAAGGGAGGGGATATGGGAAATGCAGGTGTGTGATTAGTACTACTTTTGCCCGTGCATTATGCAGGATTAGCAGCATCAAAGGGAGGGGATATGGGAAATGCAGGTGTGTGATTAGTGCTACTTTGCCCGTGCATTATGCAGGATTAGCAGCATCACAGGGAGGGGATATGGGAAATGCAGGTATGTGATTAGTACTACTTGTGCCCGTGCATTATGCAGGATTAGCAACATCAAAGGGAGGGGATATGGGAAATGCAGGTGTGTGATTAGTGCTACTTTGCCCGTGCATTATGCAGGATTAGCAGCATCAAAGGGAGGGGATATGGGAAATGCAGGTATGTGATTAGTACTACTTATGCCCGTGCATTATGCAGGATTAGCAGCATCAAAGGGAGGGGATATGGGAAATGCAGGTATGTGATTAGTACTACTTTTGCCCGTGCATTATGCAGGATTAGCAGCATCAAAGGGAGGGGATATGGGAAATGCAGGTGTGTGATTAGTACTACTTTTGCCCGTGCATTATGCAGGATTAGCAGCATCAAAGGGAGGGGATATGGGAAATGCAGGTGTGTGATTAGTACTACTTGTGCCCGTGCATTATGCAGGATTAGCAGCATCAAAGGGAGGGGATATGGGAAATGCAGGTGTGTGATTAGTACTACTTTTGCCCGTGCATTATGCAGGATTAGCAGCATCAAAGGGAGGGGATATGGGAAATGCAGGTATGTGATTAGTGCTACTTGTGCCCGTGCATTATGCAGGATTAGCAGCATCAAAGGGAGGGGATATGGGAAATGCAGGTATGTGATTAGTACTACTTTTGCCCGTGCATTATGCAGGATTAGCAACATCAAAGGGAGGGGATATGGGAAATGCAGGTATGTGATTAGTACTACTTATGCCCGTGCATTATGCAGGATTAGCAACATCAAAGGGAGGGGATATGGGAAATGCAGGTGTGTGATTAGTGCTACTTTGCCCGTGCATTATGCAGGATTAGCAGCATCAAAGGGAGGGGATATGGGAAATGCAGGTATGTGATTAGTACTACTTATGCCCGTGCATTATGCAGGATTAGCAGCATCAAAGGGAGGGGATATGGGAAATGCAGGTGTGTGATTAGTGCTACTTTGCCCGTGCATTATGCAGGATTAGCAGCAGCAAAGGGAGGGGATATGGGAAATGCAGGTGTGTGATTAGTGCTACTTTGCCCGTGCATTATGCAGGATTAGCAGCAGCAAAGGGAGGGGATATGGGAAATGCAGGTGTGTGATTAGTGCTACTTTTGCCCGTGCATTATGCAGGATTAGCAGCATCACAGGGAGGGGATATGGGAAATGCAGGTATGTGATTAGTACTACTTTGCCCGTGCATTATGCAGGATTAGCAGCATCAAAGGGAGGGGATATGGGAAATGCAGGTATGTGATTAGTACTGCTTATGCCCGTGCATTATGCAGGATTAGCAGCATCAAAGGGAGGGGATATGGGAAATGCAGGTATGTGATTAGTACTGCTTATGCCCGTGCATTATGCAGGATTAGCAGCATCAAAGGGAGGGGATATGGGAAATGCAGGTATGTGATTAGTACTACTTATGCCGTGCATTATGCAGGATTAGCAGCATCAAAGGGAGGGGATATGGGAAATGCAGGTATGTGATTAGTACTACTTATGCCCGTGCATTATGCAGGATTAGCAGCATCAAAGGGAGGGGATATGGGAAATGCAGGTGTGTGATTAGTACTACTCATGCCCGTGCATTATGCAGGATTAGCAGCATCAAAGGGAGGGGATATGGGAAATGCAGGTGTGTGATTAGTACTACTCATGCCCGTGCATTATGTAGGATTAGCAACATCAAAGGGAGGGGATATGGGAAATGCAGGTGTGTGATTAGTGCTACTTGTGCCCGTGCATTATGCAGGATTAGCAGCATCAAAGGGAGGGGATATGGGAAATGCAGGTGTGTGATTAGTACTACTTGTGCCCGTGCATTATGCAGGATTAGCAGCATCAAAGGGAGGGGATATGGGAAATGCAGGTGTGTGATTAGTACTACTTGTGCCCGTGCATTATGCAGGATTAGCAGCATCAAAGGGAGGGGATATGGGAAATGTAGGTGTGTGATTAGTACTACTTTTGCCCGTGCATTATGCAGGATTAGCAGCATCAAAGGGAGGGGATATGGGAAATGCAGGTGTGTGATTAGAACTACTTATGCCCGTGCATTATGCAGGATTAGCAACATCAAAGGGAGGGGATATGGGAAATGCAGGTGTGTGATTAGTGCTACTTTGCCCGTGCATTATGCAGGATTAGCAGCATCAAAGGGAGGGGATATGGGAAATGCAGGTATGTGATTAGTACTACTTATGCCCGTGCATTATGCAGGATTAGCAGCATCAAGGGAGGGATATGGGAAATGCAGGTGTGTGATTAGTACTACTTATGCCCGTGCATTATGCAGGATTAGCAGCATCACAGGGAGGGGATATGGGAAATGCAGGTGTGTGATTAGTACTACTTATGCCCGTGCATTATGCAGGATTAGCAGCATCACAGGGAGGGGATATGGGAAATGCAGGTGTGTGATTAGTACTACTCATGCCCGTGCATTATGCAGGATTAGCAGCATCAAAGGGAGGGGATATGGGAAATGCAGGTGTGTGATTAGTGCTACTTGTGCCCGTGCATTATGCAGGATTAGCAGCATCAAAGGGAGGGGATATGGGAAATGCAGGTGTGTGATTAGTGCTACTTATGCCCGTGCATTATGCAGGATTAGCAACATCAAAGGGAGGGGATATGGGAAATGCAGGTGTGTGATTAGTACTACTTATGCCCGTGCATTATGCAGGATTAGCAGCATCAAAGGGAGGGGATATGGGAAATGCAGGTGTGTGATTAGTGCTACTTTGCCGTGCATTATGCAGGATTAGCACATCAAGGGAGGGGATATGGGAAATGCAGGTATGTGATTAGTACTACTCATGCCCGTGCATTATGCAGGATTAGCAGCATCAAAGGGAGGGGATATGGGAAATGCAGGTGTGTGATTAGTGCTACTTTGCCCGTGCATTATGCAGGATTAGCAGCATCAAAGGGAGGGGATATGGGAAATGCAGGTGTGTGATTAGTGCTACTTTTGCCCGTGCATTATGCAGGATTAGCAGCATCAAAGGGAGGGGATATGGGAAATGCAGGTGTGTGATTAGTGCTACTTTTGCCCGTGCATTATGCAGGATTAGCAGCATCACAGGGAGTGGGTAAGGTTAGAATTAACAAAGGGAAGGAATGTTAATAATACGGCGCCGCAGCAACTAATATGCTTATTAACTATACATTGTAATTCATAATCAACGATTTTTGGGTTTAGATCGCGTTTATTTATAAATGTGTCGTAACCCTCCACCACCCGACACGGCCAATCAGTAAAAATGTGTCACGTTGACAAAGACAAATAGTTCACTGCTTTAGCCCACCGGTGTGTTGAAGCAACAACATTTACAATTCAACACACCGGTGGGCTAAAGCAGTGAACTATTTGTCTTTGTCAACGTGACACATTTTTACTGATTGGCCGTGTCGGGTGGTGGAGGGTTACGACACATTTAAAAATAAACGCGATCTAAACCCAAAAATCGTTGATTATGAATAACATTGGTCGCGAAAGCCTACGTGTTATACATTGTAATATTACACTATGTATTATTCTACCCACCCAACAGTATACCACACTGCTGTATAATCACTATACAATTACGATACGATATATTACCTTATACATTGTATTAAGCATTACACTTTAATACTATGTATTATTATTATACAATCTGCTATACACTATACCATTGAACGTCGCGTGAAAGATACAAGAGGAAGCAACGAAATATGTCAATGGGAGAGTGGTGCTAGGAGACTTGCAGCGGAGCAAAGAATCCATTCCCTGCGGAGAATACAAGATCTATAGTCAATGCCAGTGAGTGGAACGCGGTCTGAGAGTCACCGTAAACGTGGACAGCAATCAGTTAAGATCCGAAATGGTTTATTACGTCCTTCCAATGATTGCTGAGAGCCAGAATCCATCTTCTCGTTGAAATTGTCTCTGTGTTTGTATATGTGGATCGCCTCATGAACGAACCTCTCATGATAGCCAGATGGCTTGCAGAGAACCTCTGTCTTGGAGAAGTCAATGTCATGTGAGCCCACTGAGTTGTAACAGTGATCTGCCACGGATGAGGTGTTTGTCCTACCGTGTTTCAGGTCTGCTTTGTGTTCACGGATGCGGTCCGAGACATGTCGTTTGGTTTCTCCAATGTAACTGCTACCACAGAGGCAACTTAGTTTGTAGACGCCAGGGTACTGTATGTCTGGAACCACATCTTTTACAGACGGTACCAGATCACGGATTTTATGTACTGTGTTGAATCGGACCTGGATCTTGTGTTCAATCAGGATTTTGGAGATCTTTTTTGTGACCCCAGCAATGTAGGGTAAGGTGATGGTCTTGAAAGGCTCCTCAACAAGATCATTCTTGAATTATTTTATTATGTTTTATTTTTATTATTTTATTACTTCCCTTCTACGTGATGACTTTACCGAAAGAACCAAGAAGATGAATCCCTGCAGCAGTCACGAAAGAAGCTTTAAATCGAAATTTATGTTTTATTATTTTATTATTTCCCTTCTACGTGATGACTTTACCGAAAGAACCAAGAAGATGAATCCCTGCAGTCACGAAAGCTTTAAGTCAAGATTGCAATGCGTAGTGTGGATAGGTAGGGGGCTTATGCCATGTAGGGAATGTGGTGGCTAGTTAACGTGGAGCCTATGGGAGCTCTATGGGAGTAGCCGGCGAAGGTGATTGCAATGCGTAGTGCGGATAGGTAGGGATGCTTATGTCATGTAGGAAATGTGGAGGGCGGGTAACGTAGGAGCCTATGGGAGCTCGATGGGAGTAGCCGGCGAGGGTGATTGCAATTTGTAGTGTGGATAAGTAACATCTCACCAGGGTCGGATTTAACCCACGACCTCCTGTGTACCAGGCGAGGTAGTCAACATCTCACCAGGGTCGGGATCGAACCCACGACCTCCTGTGTACCAGGCGAGGTAGTCAACATCTCATCAGGGTCAGAATTTAACCCACGACCTCCTGCGTACCAGGCGAGGTAGTTAACATCTCATCAGGGTCGGGATCGAACCCACGACCTCCTGCGTACCAGGCGAGGTAGTCAACATCTCACCAGGGTCAGAATTTAACCCACGACCTGCTGTGTACCAGGCGAGGCAGTCAACATCTCATCAGGGTCGGAATTTAACCCACGACCTCCTGTGTACCAGGCGAGGTAGTGAACATCTCATCAGGGTCGGAATTTAACCCACGACCCCCTGTGTACCAGGCGAGGTAGTCAACATCTCATCAGGGTCGGAATTTAACCCACGACCTCCTGTGTACCAGGCGAGGCAGTCAACATCTCATCAGGGTCGGAATTTAACCCACGACCTCCTGTGTACCAGGCGAGGCAGTCAACATCTCATCAGGGTCGGAATTTAACCCACGACCTCCTGTGTACCAGGCGAGGTAGTCAACATCTCATCAGGGTCGGAATTTAACCCATGACCTCCTGTGTACCAGCCGAGGTAGTCAACATCTCATCAGGGTCATAATTTAACCCATGACCTCCTGTGTACCAGGCGAGGTAGTCAACATCTCATCAGGGTCATAATTTAACCCATGACCTCCTGTGTACCAGGCGAGGTAGTCAACATCTCATCAGGGTCGGAATTTAACCCACGACCTCCTGTGTACCAGGCGAGGTAGTCAACATCTCATCAGGGTCGGAATTTAACCCACGACCTGCTGTGTACCAGGCGAGGTAGTCAACATCTCACCAGGGTCAGAATTTAACCCACGACCTCCTGTGTACCAGGCGAGGTAGTCAACATCTGGACCCAAGTCACCTGAGACCCCAGACAGAAGCAACTCGCCACAACAAACACAATTGCAACGTTCTGTTGAGTCCGCTTATTTATTAGCAACAACAACAATCGATAAACAAACAATGGTCTAGATGTATATGTACACATTATTACAGTATAACTTTATCTTATCTCTATCCTAATTCTTCACACGAACACGTGGCTAGGCAGGCTCTAGTCCATTGGGTGGTGAGTGTGGGTGGTGAGTGTGGGTGGTGAGTATGGGTGGTGAGTGTGGTGAGTGTGGTGAGTGTGGGTGGTGAGTGTGGGCGGTGAGTGTGGGTGGTGAGTGAGTGTGGTGAGTGTGTGTGGTGAGTGTGGGTGGTGAGTGTGTGTGGTGAGTGTGGGTGGTGTGGTGAGTGCGGGTGGTGAGTGTGGGTGGTGAGTGTGGTGAGTGTGAGTGGTGAGTGTGGGTGGTGAGTGTGGTGAGTGTGGGTGGTGAGTGTGGGTGGTGAGTGTGGTGAGTGTGAGTGGTGAGTGTGGGTGGTGAGTGTGGGTGGTGAGTGTGGGTGGTGAGTGTGGTGAGCGTGAGTGGTGAGTGTGGGTGGTGAGTGTGGGTGGTGAGTGTGGTGAGTGTGTGTGGTGAGTGTGGGTGGTGAGTGTGGGTGGTGAGTGTGGGTGGTGAGTGTGGGTGGTGAGTGATTGTGGTGAGTGTGAGTGGTGAGTGTGTGTGGTGAGTGTGGGTGGTGAGTGAGTGTGGTGAGTGTGGGTGGTGAGTGAGTGTGGTGAGTGTGAGTGGTGAGTGTGAGTGGTGAGTGTGGGTGGTGAGTGTGGTGAGTGTGGGTGGTGAGTGTGGGTGGTGAGTGTGGTGAGTGTGAGTGGTGAGTGTGGGTGGTGAGTGTGGGTGGTGAGTGTGGGTGGTGAGTGTGGTGAGCGTGAGTGGTGAGTGTGGGTGGTGAGTGTGGGTGGTGAGTGTGGTGAGTGTGGGTGGTGAGTGTGGGTGGTGAGTGTGTGTGGTGAGTGTGGGTGGTGAGTGTGGGTGGTGAGTGTGGGTGGTGAGTGTGGGTGGTGAGTGATTGTGGTGAGTGTGAGTGGTGAGTGTGGGTGGTGAGTGTGGGTGGTGTGGTGAGTGTGGGTGGTGAGTGTGGGTGGTGAGTGTGAGTGGTGAGTGTGGGTGGTGAGTGTGGTGAGTGTGAGTGGTGAGTGTGGGTGGTGAGTGTGGGTGGTGAGTGTGGGTGGTGAGTACGGGTGGTGAGTGTGGGGTGAGTGTGGGTGGTGAGTGTGGTGAGTGTGGGTGGTGAGTGTGGGTGGTGAGTGTGGGTGGTGAGTGTGGGTGGTGAGTGTGGGTGGTGAGTACGGGTGGTGAGTGTGGGTGGTGAGTGTGGGGGTGGTGGTGAGTGTGGGTGGTGAGTGTGGGTGGTGAGTGTGGGTGGTGAGTGTGGGTGGTGAGTGTGGGTGGTGAGTGTGGTGAGTGTGGGTGGTGAGTGTGGGTGGTGAGTGTGGTGAGTGTGGGTGGGGAGTGCGGTGAGTGTGGTGAGTGAGTGTGGTGAGTGTGGGTGGTGAGTGTCGGTGGTGAGTGTGGGTGGTGAGTGTGGGTGGTGAGTGTGTGGTGAGTGTGGGTGGTGAGTGTGGTGAGTGTGGGTGGTGAGTGTGGTGAGTGTGGTGAGTGTGGGTGGGGAGTGTGGTGAGTGTGGGTGGTGAGTGTGGGTGGTGAGTGTGTGGTGAGTGTGGGTGGTGAGTGTGGTGAGTGTGGGTGGGGAGTGCGGTGAGTGTGGTGAGTGTGGGTGGGGAGTGCGGTGAGTGTGGTGAGTGTGAGTGTGGTGAGTGAGTGTGGTGAGTGAGTGTGGTGAGTGTGGGTGGTGAGTGTGGGTCCACTCCGCTACTCTGCCGTGGGCCGCCCACCACAGAGCAGCAGACGGCTGAGGAGCGAGCGGACTGAGCGGACTGAGCGGACTGAGCGGAGTGAGCGTAGCGCCCTGCCCACTCGCGCCAGGACCCCTCGCTCCCTCTTCTGCTCTTTCTCCTCTTCATCCTCCTCCTGCGTCTCCGCCACCTCCACCACCTCCGTCCTCTCTCCAAAGGTCTGGGTGAGCGGTGACGACGATGATGATGATGATGGGAGCTTCTCCTCCGCTATGTGGAGAGAGAGGCAGCAGCACCACAGCAAAACGTCATCACCATTGTCGTCATCGTCATCGTCGTTATCATCGTCATAATCAGACCCACAGAGACCCATACTCATAGAGACCAATAGACCCACAGAGACCCATAGACCCGCAGAGACCAATAGACCCACAGAGATCCATAGACCCGCAGAGACCCATAGACCCGCAGAGACCCATAGACCCGCAGAGACCCATAGACCCGCAGAGACCCATAGACCCGCAGAGACGCATAGACCCGCAGAGACCCATAGACCCGCAGAGACCCATAGACCCGCAGAGACCCATAGACCCACAGAGACGCATAGACCCGCAGAGACCCATAGACCCACAGAGACCCATAGACCCGCAGAGACCCATAGACCCGCAGAGACCCATAGACCCGCAGAGACCCATAGACCCGCAGAGACCCATAGACCCAGACCAGAGGAGACCCATAGACCCGCAGAGACCCATAGACCCGCAGGAGACCGGCCATAGACCCCGGCCAGAGAGACCCAATAGACCCGCAGAGACCCATAGACCGAGACCCGACAGAGACCCATAGACCCGCAGAGACCCCGATAGACCCACAGAGACCCATAGACCCGCAGAGACCCATAGACCCGCAGAGACCCATAGACCCGCAGAGACCCCATAGACCCGCAGAGACCCATAGACCCGCAGAGACCCATAGACCCGCAGAGACCATAGACCCACAGAGACCCATAGACCCGCAGAGACCCATAGACAAACCATAGCCGCAGAGACCCATAGACCCCACAGAGACCCATAGACCCGCAGAGACCCATAGACCCGCAGAGACCCATAGACCCGCAGAGACCCATAGACCCGCAGAGACGCATAGACCCGCAGAGACCCATAGACCCACAGAGACCCATAGACCCGCAGAGACCCATAGACCCGCAGAGACCCATAGACCCGCAGAGACCCATAGACCCGCAGAGACCATAGACCCGCAGAGACCCATAGACCCGCAGAGACCCATAGACCCGCAGAGACCCATAGACCCGCAGAGACCCATAGACCCGCAGAGACCCATAGACCCGCAGAGACCCATAGACCCACAGAGACCCATAGACCCGCAGAGACCCATAGACCCGCAGAGACCCATAGACCCGCAGAGACCATAGACCCACAGAGACCCATAGACCCGCAGAGACCCATAGACCCGCAGAGACCCATAGACCCGCAGAGACCCATAGACCCGCAGAGACCCATAGACCCGCAGAGACCATAGACCCGCAGAGACCATAGACCCACAGAGACCCATAGACCCGCAGAGACCCATAGACCCGCAGAGACCCATAGACCCACAGAGACCATAGACCCGCAGAGACCCATAGACCCACAGAGACCCATAGACCCGCAGAGACCCATAGACCCCAGAGCCAAGACCCAAGACCCAGAGAGACCCATAGACCCGCAGAGACCCATAGACCCGCAGAGACCCATAGACCCAGAGACCCATAGACCCGCAGAGACCCATAGACCCGCAGAGACCCATGACCCCAGAGACCCATAGACCCCAGAGACCATAGACCCCAGAGACCCATAGACCCCAGGACCCAAGCCCACAGAGACCCATAGACCCGCAGAGACCCATAGACCCGCAGAGACCCATAGACCGCAGAGACCCATAGACCCGCAGAGACCAAGACCCCAGAGACCCATAGACCCCAAACCATAACCCGCAGAGACCCATAGACCCCAGAGACCATAGACCCGCAGAGACCCATAGACCCGCAGAGACCCATAGACCCGCAGAGACCATAGACCCGCAGAGACCCATAGACCCACAGAGACCCATAGACCCGCAGAGACCCATAGACCCGCGAGACCCATAGACCCAGAGACATAGACCCAAGACCAGACAGAGACCATAGACCCACAGAGACCCATAGACCACAGAGAATAAAAAAAAAAAGACCATAGACCACAGAGACCATAGAAAAACCAAGACCGCAGAGACCCATAGACCCACAGAGACCCATAGACCCCAGAGACCCATAGACCCCAGAGACCCATAGAAAAAAAAAAATAGAACAGAGACCCATAAAAAGAGAATAGACCCACAAGACCATAGACCCACAGAGACCCATAGACCCACAGAGACCCATAGACCATGTAGACTATTCATAGCGGCAGTCATTACTCGAAGTGCGTGACGCCGATTCTAAACGTGGAGTGGAAAATCTGGAGGACCCGGAGAAGAATCCACGCGGTGACCACCACGGGGACAGAAAATCAGACTGCAAATATACAGCAGCAGCAGCAGGCATCGTCAGTGTCGGGATCGAGCCCACGACCTCCTGCGTACCAGGCGACGTAGTTAACATCTCATCAGGGTCGGGATCGAACCCACGACCTCCTGCGTACCAGGCGAGGTAGTTAACATCTCATCAGGGTCGGGATCGAACCCACGACCTCCTGTGTACCAGGCGAGGTGGTTAACATCTCATCAGGGTCGGGATCGAACCCACGACCTCCTGCATACCAGGCGAGGTAGTTAACATCTCATCAGGGTCGGGATCGAACCCACGACCTCCTGTGTACCAGGCGAGGTAGTTAACATCACATCAGGGTCGGGATCGAACCCATGACCCGCGTACAAGGCGAGGTAGTCAACATCTCATCAGGGTCGGTATCGAACCCACTACCTCCTGCGTACCAGGCGAGGTAGTTAACATCTCATCAGGGTCGGTATCGAACCCACTACCTCCTGTGTACCAGGCAAGGTAGTCAATATCTCATCAGGGTCGGTATCGAACCCACTACCTCCTGCGTACCAGGCGAGGTACACAGAGAGAGGCTCACCGTGGCTCAGCAGCTGCAGAGCCCTGCACAAGAGTGGTGCTGCTGGTGATGGTGGTGGTGGCCCAGTTGGTGGTGGTGGCCTGGATGGTGGTGGTGGCCTCGCTGGTGGTTGTGGCCGGGGTGTTGGGGGTGGCCTCGCTGGTGGTGGTGGCCTTGCTGGTGGTGGTGGCCGGGGTGTTGGGGGTGGCCTCGCTTGTGGTGGAGGTGGCCTTGCTGGTGGGGGTGGCCCAGCTGGTGGTGGTGGTGACCCGATGGTGGCGGTGGTGGTGGCCCGGATGGTGGTGGCCCTGCTACTGCTGCTGCTGCTGCTGCTCGTGGTGGTGGTGGTGGTGGTTTGTAGCCAGCTGTGAGCCAGCGCCTGTTCAGGCGTCATCCGGAGATTGGGATCCCATCTGGTGGGAGACGCACACGCGGTGACAGGGGCAAGGTGAGATGATTTGACAGGGTGGGAGGTGGGGGGAGAGTGGGGAGATGGAGAGGGTGGGAGGGAGTGGTGGTGGGTGGTGAGTGGGTGGTAGATCTGTCAACCCGTATGGTTTATTCGATATTCTTGTAGAGGGAAATTGAGTTTTCAGGTCATTACGGAGTGCAGCCATTTCAATTCTGGGTAACAACAAGAATGTTTGTATTTTTGTTTGTGTTTGTTCCTTGTGATGGGACTTTGCAGGATGTACGTTGAGATGTATCAGGGTCACTGAGTGACCAATAAAGGTCTGAATTGGGTCTGTAGTAAGGTAGGGCACTGATAAGGTGTAGACAGGTCTGGGATGGTGAGTGGGGATGAGTGAGTGAGCGGGTGGGGGTGAGTGAGTGGGTGGGGATGAGTGAGTGGGGGTACGTGGGGGCGAGTCGGGATGAGTGGAGGTGAGCGAGGGGTGAGTGGGGGTGAGCGAGGGGTGAGTGTGGTTCGTACTGGAGGCAGCGGCTGACAAAGTCCACCAGCTGAGGGTGGTGTCCCTGCAGTGCGCGGTGCAGGGACAGGCTTCCTGGTGGACGCTGCTGGGAAAGGTTGTAGGGGAGACCCTCAGAGTCTGCAGAGAGACAGAGAGACACACGCAGAGTCACCAGCCACCACGTCGCCCACATACCCACTCAGCCACTTAACTACCCACCTTCCTGTCCACCTACATACCAACTCACCCACTCACCCATCTACCCAGCCACCCACTAACCCACTCACTCACCCACCCTCCCACTCACTCACTCACCACCCACTCACTCACCTACCTACTCACCTACCCAACCACACACTCACCTCCCCACCCACTTACCCACTCACTCACTCAGCCACCCACTGACTCACTTACCTACTCACCTTCCCAACCACTCACCCACCCACTCACCCACTCACCCACTCACCCACCCACCCGCCCGCTCACTCATTCACAAACCCACCTATGCTTCCTAGCGACTGCTACAGAGAGCCCCACCTCCGGGATTCAGAGCCCCCCCCCCCCACAAAAGAACCCTATAAGAGCCTCCCTGCCACGCCCACCTAACAAGACGGAATGGGTTACATTGCTGGCGCCAGCCTGCCCGAACCAACTCACCCACTCACCCACCCACCGCTCACTCACACACCAGCCTGCCCGAGCCTTCGACTCACCAAAGTAAAGTATCCTGTTTGGGGCTTCATCCACCATCTTTTTGGGGGCATGTCCAGGATCTGCGCACGGTTTCAGACGAAGGCAAAAGAAGGAGGAGGAGGGGGGGGCAGTTACAGCCGGTGTAGCCTCAGCTGGCCCATTGGGGCAAGTGCTGTCTGTCAGCGGTGAGTAGTGGCGAAGGCAGCGCCTATTTGAGGCCGGAACTGCGTACAAAGGCAACAATCCCCCCTTCCCCTCCTTGTCTTGATTGCGTTTTCATTGCTTTCGAAAAGTGTATTGGTTTGGCCATGTTTGTGTTGTTGTAGTACAGAGTTAGACTGATGACCTTAATCTAAGTTGTCTTATGGTTGTTGTTGTTTGACTTGCATCCCACTGGGATTTTTGCACACAGCGTTGGTGTGTAACGGTGTTTTTTTCTGCAATATTTTGCTGTCTTTTTTTGGATTTTCTGTTTGCACTCAGTCACATATTCACTTTAAGATGTTTCTTGTTCGTGTTTTTGTTTTTTGTTTGTTGCGGTTGCACCCGATTCAAGAGCCGAATGGCTCACAGGGCTACACCTAATACATGAACTTGAACTTGTCTTAGCCTTATCTGATTGCTGGGGCAAGTGCTAATCACAAGTAGCACCTATGAAGGCCGCACTGTGTACATAGACAACAATCCGCCCCTCTCCTTATTAGCCTCATCTCATTGCTGGGCCAAGTGCTGTTAGGAGTGAGCTGCATCTATGAAGGCTGCACTGTGTACATAGACAACAATCCGCCCCTCTCCTTATTAGCCTCATCTCATTGCTGGGCCAAGTGCTGTTAGGAGTGAGCTGCATCTATGAATGCCAGCAGCACTGTGTACATATACAACAATCCGCCCCCTCTCCTTATTAGCCTCATCTCATTGCTGGGCCAAGTGCTGTTAGTAGCGAGCAGCACCTACAAAGGCCAGCACTGTGTACATAGACAACAATCCGCCCCTCCCTGTATTAGCCTCATCTCATTGCTGGGGCAAGTGCTGTTAGGAGTGAGCTGCATCTATGAAGGCCGCACTGTGTACATAGACAACAATCCGCCCCTCCCCACATTAGCCTCATCTCATTGCTGGGGCAAGTGCTGTTAGGAGTGAGCTGCATCTATGAAGGCCAGCAACATTGTGTACATAGACAACCATCCCCTCCTCCCCGTATTAGCCGTATTTGACTGCTGGGACAAGTGCTGGTAGCAGCGAGAAGCACCTTTGAATGCCGGAACGGCACGTGAGGGGGTGGGTGCCCAGCGCCACGCCCGGCCACCTTTGGCGTTTGTGGCCGTGAGAGAGAATCAAACTCTATGAGTATGGGTCTCTGTGGGTCTGTATGGTCTCTATGGGTCTCTGTGCAGACCAACAGACCCATACCCATAGAGACCTGCCGGCCCACCCACCATACCCACCGTACCCACCCACCATACCCACCCACCCACTATACCCACCCTACCCACCCACAGCCCGTACCTCGATGCAGCAGGGCAGGTGTTCTTCGTAGGTCCGTGAATCAAAGAGATACTTGCCGGTGGCCATCTCGGCCACGGTGCAGCCCAGGGCCCACATGTCCACAGCGCAGGTGACCTGGTAGCCCAGCAGCAGCTCCGGGGCCACGTAGGGCAACGTCCCACCCACGGTTTGGGCTGCACAACAACAACAACGACAACAACGACGACGAATATGAAGCAGAGGTCGCAAACGGGTTTTGATTCCTTACCCGTACCCGGCCGCACCAGGGTCACAAACGGGTACCCGTACCCGGCCGGGTATCGGGTAGGGTACGGGTATCGGGTACCCGATTGCGACCTCTGATATGAAGTAGTCCCTCCGTCAACAGCGACATGGGTTGAAAAGGTTTTTTTTCGGTCGGTTAAACGCGTAGTTGGCTTCTGCGACCGATATGTCACGGCGAAGGTGAGTTTTTGGGTTGGACCGCGTACTCTGGCTCCCCCCGCCTGATGATGACGCTCGGCTGTAAGCGCTCGAATTGTAAACGTCGTAGTGGGTTTACATCTCCAGCGCACCGGTTAGTGCTGTGCAAGTGGAGAATTGGCGCGTCCTGTTTACATGACGCTGAACCTCACCGAGTGGCTGCGTCGGGTGGTGGCGGGTTTGACGACACAGCGTTGACATTGACGCGAGTTAACCCTGAAAGAAAAAAAACTCCACGCTCGCAAAGCCACTCACCTTCATGCTTCAGGTAGAAGCTGCACCCGAAGTCGGTGACCCTCACTTTGCCGGCCGCGGTGAGCAGAATGTTGTCCTGGACAAAGGGGAGGGACAGAGAAGGAGTTCCACGCTGTGAGGTTACAGCAAGAGAGTGTCCAGCCGGCAGTGGGTCTATCACGTGACGCATTGACACCCACACGGGCAGCGAGAGGTAGAGATAGAGGCATGCAGGGGGGTAAAAAGCTACTTGGACTCGATTTAGAGCTTTCAGTGACTGCAGGGATTCATCTTGGTTCTTTCGGTAAAGTCATCACGTAGAAGGGAAGTAATAAAATAATAAAATAAAACATTTAAATAATTCTCACGACGTTTCGGCCTACAACGCAAGCAGCCGTCCTCAGGTGAGAGGGCGCGATCACCGCCCCCGCTCCGCTCACCGGCTTGATGTCCCCGTGGACGATGCCCCGTCGCTTGGCGTACAGCAGGAAGTGGAGGATGGACCTGGTGTACTCCCTCAAGCGCATCACGCAGATTCGCCCGACGCTCCCTTTGGTCATCACGTCGTTGAGGCTCTTCCTGGCACGACCACGACAACGACGATAATTGGTTTTTTACCCTTCTATCTGGCAACAAAACTGACACCTTTTTTTTTTTTTACAAGGAGTCATGTTTACATAGACCACAATACCTGCAGCCATAATGCAAACAAATAACATAACTCTGATAATGTACGCACTGTCCTTGAAGTTGATTGGTCCACACCCGAGATAGCTTTTCTTCTAGCCTAGTCTCACATGGTGTTGGACCAGATGACGCCAAAAGGCGCACAACTCAAAGACGACAACGCACCATCAGAGTATGAGAGCTCGGGGTAAGTTTTACACCATTGGAACCTCATTTGCCAGTAAAAAAACATGATAATTGGTTTTTTACCCTTCTATCTGGCAACAAAACTGACACTTTTTTTACAAGGAGTCATGTTTACATAGACCACAATACCTGCAGCCATAATGCAAACAAAAAAGATAACTCTGATAATGTATGCACTGTCCTTGAAGTTGATTGGTCCACACCCGAGACAGCTTTCCTTAGAGCCTAGTCTCACATGGTGTTGGACGACAACGACGTTAAAACCCCTTTCCCGTTCAGATGACGTCCGCAGGGCAACCCACGACCCAGACCCCAAACCGACTGTGCCACTTGGTTAGTTTGGGGGGGGGGGGGGTCATGAAACGCCTTGTCGCTCCGCAGTCTCGCCGCGCCGCACTAATTGCGCCGAGGGAACTAACGCGCACAAAACATTTAAATTGATTGATTTAATAGTAGGTTTTTACCCTTTTAACTGGTACAAAACTGACACCTTTATTCAAGGCATCATGTTTGCAATGACCACAACACAAGTAGTCAAAAAAGCAAACAAAAAGAAGCAACTCTGATAATGATAATAATATGCACTGTCCTTGAAGTTGATTGGTCCACACCCGAGACGGCTTTCTTTAGAGCCTAGTCCCCATTGGTGTTGGACCAGATGACACCAGAAGGCGTACAACTCAAACACAGTGCAATATCAGAGTATTGAGAGCTCGGGGTAAGCATTTACTCTATGAGATCTCTTTTACCAGTGGCAAAATATAGTAGTAGGTTTTTACCCTTTTAACCGGTACAAAACTGACACTGACCACAACACAACTACTTGAGTTGTGGTCATTGCAAACATGATGCCTTGAATAAAGGTGTCGGGTTTTGTACCAGATAAAAGGGTAAAAACCTACTATTAATTGATTTAACGAGGCGAGACATCTTTTGATGAATTGTTAACTATCTTTAAACTCATTAAATAAACTGCAAAAGAAGTTAATTTTGAAAGTTATTAAATAAAGCTATTGGGAAACAAATTAGAAAATGAATCATCTCCCCCCCCACACTTTGCGCAAGAGCACAGAAGTGTGGTCACCACATCTGTGCCTCTATATAAGGAACGAAACAGGTGAAATTCTCCACAAAATCTGGCTGTCGCCTGATGAAGCTGGTTGTAATTACTGGCGAAACGCCGTACTCAGAGATTGTAAATGTTGTGGCTTGGCTCTCGAACACAACGTTGTGCTGTACCATTATACTACACGATACACTACACTATACACTACTATACACTACACTGCACACTACACACTATACTATACACTACACTATACACTGCTATACATTACACTGTACACTACACTATACACTATACTATACACTACACACTAGTACTGTACTAATAACCCTTACTAGTTGGCTGTGTCGGATGGTGGCGGGTTTATCGACACAACATTTATATATTTACGTAATCTAACCTAAAAATACCTCTATATTGGTCGCGAAAGCCCTGCTGTAAAACTCAATTAATAAATGTGATGAATCGATAAATCTAGTTGCTTGGGTGGGGGGGGGGGGTTCGCGTACTTCAAGAACTCGAAGACAAGGCAATTGTGTCCGCGGAATTTAAACGTGTCCAGGACCCGAATGACTCCGTAGCGATCATCGCTGGCCTTGCCCCGCAGCTTCTTGGCCACCTCCAGCTCCGTCATCTGGCGGACGCTGTCGAGGTGCTGAACAGCGGGAGAGGGAAGGCCACGAAATCGACAGTGACTCTGTGTGGGTGACTCTGTGGGGGTCTCTGTGGGTGTCTCTGTGGGTGTCTCTGTTGGTTACTCTGGGTCTCTGGGTCTGGGTGTTTCTGTGGGCCTCTCTGGGTCTCTAAGGGTCTGGGTGCCTCCATGGGTCTCTTAAGGGTCTGGGTGTCTCTTGTGTCTCTAAGGGTTTGGGTGTCTTTGTGGGTGTCTTTGTGGGTCTCTAAGGGTCTGGGTATCTCTGTGGGTGTCTTTGTGGGTCTCTAAGGGTCTGGGTATCTCTGTGGGTGTTTCTGTGGGTCTCTAAGGGTCTGGGTGTCTCTGTGGGTCTCTATTGGTCTCTGTGGGTCTCTATGGGTCTGCTAGTTTTTAGTTTATACTTAGCAATAGTTGTACGGCAGTTATTATTTTGTTAGTAAACTTTAGTTCATAGCAGTAGTCTTACGGCAAGTTATTATTTCGTGAGTTAGTTCATAGTTAGCAGTAAGTTCTACGGCAGTTATACATTTGTTAGTTCATAGTTAGCAGCAGTTTTACGGCAGTTAGTATTTTTTTAGTTAATTCATATTTAACAGTAGTTTTATGGCAGTTAGTACTTTTTTTAGTTAGTTTCATATTTAACAGTAGTTTTATAGCAGTTAGTGTTATGGCAGTATTCTGTTAGTTTATAGTTAGCAGCAGTTTCATGGCAGTAAGATTTTGTTAGTTTGTAGTGAGCAGCAGTTTCATGGCAGTTAGTATTTTGTTAGTTCATATTTAGCAGCAGGTTTATGTCCGTATTTTGTTAATTTATAGTTAGCAGAAGTTTTACGGCAGTTAGTATTTTATCAGCGAGTCCATAGTTAGTGGCAGTTTCACGGCGGTGCCTCCAATCGTTTTGATGATTATTTCCGAGAGCGCGGGCCACCGCGGACTCCACCAAGGGCAGCGACAGCCATCTTGACGGCCACGGGCGTTTTGGTTTTGTGGTCGAGGCACTGCAGCACCAGGCCCTGGCCTCCCTCGCCGATCAGATTCTGCACCTCGTAGCGGTAGTGGAGCTGCTCCTTGCGGACCTGGGGAGGCGGAGGAGGAGGCAGAGGCATGTGGTCAGAGTCGCGATCGGAGTGCCTGACGTTCAATGGTGGTGGCAGCAGCAGTCGGGGCTTCCACGACCGCCATTTTCCACGGCCGCCATTTTCCACGACCGCCATTTTCCACCACGGAGGTTTCTATTTGCTTGGGTGTTAGATCGCGCAAATGTTTAAATGTTTCGTTAAACTCGCCGAATGCTTCACTTGAAGCTTTCGTGACTGCAGGAATTAATATTTTTGGGTCTTTCGGTAAAGTCACGTAGATAGGTTCGAAGAAAATAATAAAAATAACAGAAAACTACGACGTTTCGATCGCAACGGAAGCGGTCGTCTGTTATTTTTATTATTTTCTTTGAACCTACCTACGTGACTTTACCGAAAGACCCAAGAATACCGAATGCCGTTAAAACTTGGGGTGTTGTTCGCCTTTTTGCGTTTATCCATCTAACCCTCAGTAGTAAGACACTGGGTAGTGAGACACTGGCGGTGAGACACTGGCGGTGAGACACTGGTATTGAGACTAGCCCCTAACAAAGGCTGCTTTCTTTGGTGTAGACCAATCAGTATCAAAGGCAATGCCACATATTATCAGAGCATGTTTCTGTCTGCATGTTCACCGCAAGTATGTGTTTTATTTACAGAAAGGCTACAGCCTATTGCTACGCTGTTAAAGGCCCCACCACTGACCTACTATGTAGCTCTTCTTTTTCAAGAGCGACCTGACCATCACAAATCATTGCTCAACGAAGTGGGGCCTTCTCATTACCACCGTGTGGAAATGTGTAGCGGAAGCTAATTGCTCTAAATGTGTGGTGACGTTGTTTCTAAATGTGGAAGAAGAAACAAGTATAACCCGTAAAAACAAAGTTTTTCACTATAAATCCTTTATATGCGTGGCGGCTAGAGTCCTCTCGTCCTCTGGCTTGAGATGGCTGCCACCTATGGGTCAGATGATTGCATTGCACCATTAAGCAATTGGTAATTAATATAATATTTTTTGTCCTAAAAAGTGTAACATTTTGGAAAAATATTTTTCCCGAACATTAATTGTCACGCACAACGAGTCTGTGTGGAAAATGTCAGCTCGATTGGATCACGGGAAGTGGGTTAAAAAACAACCGAAAGATTTGCACGGTCGTAAGCAAGCAAGCGAACTTAATATCAAGGATTTAAAAACCGAGGACCCGGAAAAATCCACGCAACCACGTGCAGAGAGATAGAGACGCAAACTCCAAATATGCAGCAGCAGGCGTCAGGGTCGGTATCGAACCCACGACCTCCTGTATACCAAGCAAGGGAGTTAACATCTCTTGGCCACCACGGCCGACGTCGTTGTGAGTGGATTAGCGAAAGTTTCCTACATATGGTGCGAAATAACTTTCATACATACACAGAGACCCAGATCCTGAGAGACCCACAGACACCCAGACCAATAAAGACCCACACAGATCCTTAGACACCCACAGAGACCCCAGAAACCCGTAACAAAATCTTAACTGACTGTGTTTGGTGGTGGTGGCAGATTTAACAATTACACATTTATACTCATGCCTTCTAACCCAACAAAAACCTCTGTGGGTGTCTAATGGTGTCTCTGTGGGTGCCTCTGTGGGTCTCAATGGGAGTGGGTCTCTATGGTTGTCTCTGTGTCTCTGTGGGTCTCTGTGGGTCTCTGTGTGTGTCTCTGTGGGTCTCTATGGGTGTCTCTACGGGTGTCTCTATGGGTGGCTCTATGGGTGTCTCTGTCTCTCTGTGAGCCTCACAGGGATGTAGTTGTTGTTATCGTTGTCGTAGCCGTCGTTGTTGTTGCCGCCCCGGGGTTTGTCGACCTCGTCCACAGTGAAGAACCAAACTTGTTCCATGGCCGTCAGCTCCAGCTTTTGGCGATGACTCAGCTGAGGCCCAAAGAGATCCAGGATCGCTGCACACGTGACAACAACAACTTAAACTTTAAACTAT